>OZ026628.1:34668286-34714286 GCA_964020975.1 Hermodice carunculata | reverse complement strand
GATCGAGTCGGCCATGAATCACCACAATTTGACTGCAAGTCATTGCTGTACCTTTAATATCACTAGCAATTTTAAAAGACACTGGCCTCTACCTATATAGATGGATACCTGACCAGCCCATATTGCGATAGCTCTGACCTTTCCCTGGAAAAGTGTATATCTGCTGAAAACAAAGTAAACTTCACATATTAAGGTAAACTGGAAAACCGTTTTATTAACTGCGATTGAAATCCATGTTCGAGGTCAAACTTCAGACATTGGACCCAGGTGGTTGTCTAGTTAAAACAACATGAAATGATGACTAGGGTACAAGACCATTGAGTGATGGGATTACTAAGGTACAAGTTAACCCACATTAGACGTGGTTGGTGTACGGGTTGACTCAGGAATTGAACGAACATGTCATAAGTTGACATCAGACCCTTCAGGGATACCCCAGAAAGGAGTTCTGATTTTCAAAATATATTTGCAGTTGCACCATCCACACCCTTAAATTTCATATGCGGCATTGACATTTCACTCTATTTAATATCTGCGATGAAATTAGATATTTTGTTCAATGACACCTTCCTCCGTGTATGCCAGACAAAATCTACACTGATTCTTATGGCGATTTTTTCACGAAAGTGTATCGTAATATTTCTATGAATTCTGACTGATACGCTATCATGAGCTAATACGTTTGTGTTTAACTCGGGTGCCGATGTATCTAAACAGCATAAACTTGAGAAATAGGAGCTAATATATTTCATTATAAACTAAAACAAATATTAGCATTCCCATGTGATAATTGCAGTGAACGTAATTCTAAATGAATGTATTTTATGTTTGTGAGTGAATAATAATTTTCGCAGGTGAAATTCAAAAGTAGTAACTCACTGTACGTCACATTACCTAGAAATCATTACAACTAAATTATGACGCGCCTGCTTCCGTGATGCACTGCACGAACATGTAGACAAAATCAAATGTATGTGTGAAATGTTTGATCATACGCTACACTGATGTTGAATAACCACAAGGAACGTAATCAAACAGGGCATACCAGGCCGGCATTGAAAGTACGCCGGGGCATACCATCGAAAACCCAATTATAGGTAAGTAAACAAACTCTTACCTGCCTGGAGAGTTAGTTTTCATTTTTATTTCAAGAAGGGTCATTGCTGATGGGGAAAATCACTTGTGACCCGCGGTCACTCGTGATTTTCCCCACCAACAACGATCTCTCCACCTTAGCGACGTGAGATTCTTTATTTTATTTGTCGGCACGGTGAGAGCATGATCCATGGCTGAGGTAGACTCCTATTATCTCTTTCTTTCTTTCTTTCTTTCTTTCTTTCTTTCTTTCTTTCTTTCTTTCTTTCTTTCTTTCTTTCTTTCTTTCTTTCTTTCTTTCTTTCTTTCTTTCTTTCCCTTTTTGGGGGGGCGGGGATTTTTATCATATGTTACTGAGCTCCATCACTTAGACAATGAGCTGCTCATCCGAGAATGGAAACTTCAATGTCCTTTTTTCTTCGATGTCAAGCGTTCATAAAGCATTTTGAGTGGAAGTATCGGATAAAACACACCGTTTTACATCGATAGCTGGCCACCATACATCCTGAGGGCTGAGACCATGTCAAAAAGTGTTACCTGGGATGATGAATGAGAATGAGATGACTGAGTGCTAACAAGGCCCTATATCCCGATGTTTCACACTTATTTCTTCTCTCTTCTGCTCGGCGTTAATCATATTTTGCTGTTGAATATACACAAATAGAAATACTTAAAGAAAATAATGTTCAGCTAGTTCGAATTTGCAGATGCTTCAGTGCATATTATATATATTTATATCACATATTACAAATTCTGGTCATGTTTTAACACTAAGGCGCCTGCAGCACCTTATGTACTTAAATATATATATATATATATATATATATAGGTTCAGGGGTAAGTCAAATTGTTCTTATCTGAACCTGTACTATAAAAATTTGGTAATTATGGTTTGTTTGACAGGTGTTCTTCTTTGATATGAAGCTCTGCATTTATAAGGAAAACTTCACATATTTAGCTAATTCATCAATTGCCACGTTCATATTTATTCATTATTATGTGGGTTGTCTTTGCTGAATATTTAGCTTAGACAAGGAGCCGCTACTCAGAGAGACATGTACGGGTAAAAGGCTCCGAAACATGTTGAGTAGTTACCCGCTGAAGACCCTTTAATTTATTTGGGCTAATACAGCCTATGTCAAAATTTTACAGAGGAACGTGTGCTATATGGACAATAGAACTTCTATGTATATAAAGTGAAAAATACGATAAATTTATGTCGACCTGTATGGGATAAGTTAGACAGGGACAGGTTAGCTTATGGAGAGTAAAGAGTTCGGACTACGGAATAGGGTAATGACTACTA
Organism: Hermodice carunculata; assembly: GCA_964020975.1. Classification (NCBI taxonomy): domain Eukaryota; kingdom Metazoa; phylum Annelida; class Polychaeta; order Eunicida; family Amphinomidae; genus Hermodice; species Hermodice carunculata. The sequence goes on along the minus strand of OZ026628.1, from coordinate 34,711,885 downwards.
TGAAGTGGTTTTGGACAAAAAGACACAAATACAATATACATATATATATATATATATATATATATATATATATATATATATATATATATATATATATATATATATATATATATATATATATATATATATAGAGAGAGAGAGAGAGAGAGAGAGAGAGAGAGAGAGAGAGATGATCAGGTTTCAATGATTTGTGGACACTTTAAAAGTATGGACATATTACTGTCATTTTGGTGATAATTTAATCTTCTGATTTTTTAAAAAGATCCTGATTTGTTTTATAATTGATAAGAAATCAAAATCACAATTGAGGCTTGCGATATTTGGAGAGCCTCAAGGCCCTATACTGGGGCCCCGTTTCTTTTTGCTTTATATTAATGATCTTCAGCATGTATCCAATACTTTGTTTCTATATTATTTAGTGAGGATACACATATATTTTTTCAACAAATAATATGACTGACACTGTCACAGCAATGGATGAGGAGCCACACAAAATTAGTAAATTTTTCAGAGTCAACAAGCAAACTTTGAAAATTAGTAAAACACATTATATGATTTTTGGATCTTGGAATACCTGTTCATTCCTCATTTGCAAATGCATGGTCAAGGTATAGAATATGTTGATGCAGTTAAATTTCTTGGTGTAATAATTGATAAAAAAAATAATAAACTGGAATTGTCATATTGAATATATTCGTAAGAAAGTAGCAAAATCGCTTGGCATTATTGCAATGTATTTATGTAGTAAAAACTTTGACAAGTCTATATCACAGTGTCTCTTATCCTTATTTGACTTACTGAAATATTGCATGTGCTAGCAGATATTTCATCGACTTATATTGCTTCCTGCTACTTCAGAAACCAATAGTACGTCTTTTGAGTTTTACGGAAAGTAGGTCTCGCACAGCTCTCCTGCATAGAATGTTACAAATTTTATATGTAAAAAAAAATCAATTATTTGCAGACAGGAATTTTGATGCATTAATATGTCAGTAATAGTCTTCCACTAGTGTTTAAAGATAACTTTCAAGTTAACAGTCATGTACATACGCACCAGACCTGACGAGCTTTAAATTTTCAATTCCAATAGCTAGAAGTAGGCGAACACAGTTTTCACTGTTGTGTGGAATTATTTACCATCCGATTGACAGAATTACCATTTTCTCGGCTTAAAAAGAATATAAGAGATATCTCTATGATGTTGTCATGTAAATATGCTTGAATGAATTCAGAATACATTTATTATTTAACATTTTTTGTAATAGCACTATTCATTACTTTATATCGAATTGTCATATTTTCCAATGATTGATGCGGTTTATTATCACGTCCATTTGAACATGTTGCTGTTGAAAACAACACTACTATTAGAAGGGGGGGGGGATGAGCCCTCAAGGTTTTCTCATCCGCTTACCATTTTGCTTTTTACACTAATGTTATAGCCACTATATGTATGAATTAATACGGAAAATAGAATTCAATTCAATTCCAGCTGTCAATGCGTGTATTAGAGCTGGCTAGGTACCAGATATGTGCCACAAAAGGTATAATTAACCCATTACCAAACACCAACACAGCTGACCCCAATCGGTCCCTGACATGGCGTTTTCTGCAGTCAAACGCTATGTTCACGTGCCTGTTTTCTGTGCGTCCCAAATGAAGTCGAACTACAGTTACTGCCTTTCTGACGTAGAATGAACATTCTAAAACACCTCTTTAACGTAATATTGACTGGGTAGAATAACCCTGATTCTTTTGTCGACATAATATATCTTGCAGTGTCAAAATATATCCAGAGCAGGCAGTCGGCCTAGATTCCCAAGCGTGACCAGAATGCTTGACCGGTGTAAAAAAAATGGACTCATTGAGTTGAGGCTGCTACCATAAAAGAGGTATCAGTGTGTCTATGGTGGTAAATTTATTGGCTTGTGGGTAATGTGAAGCTCTAAAAATTATCCTAAAATTTTTCTGCTTTCACGTCAAAACGAGTCTCTTTTCATATACCACAAAATGGTTGGAATGATGGTAGTAACTGCAAGCCTTAAATCGTGAAGATCCATAAATACTTTGGAGACTTTTCTCTTCTTTGACTTCCATTTGGGTTAGATTAGGTATATACCGGCGCATCTGAACCGGACTATTGGCAGCACACTCATTCACGTTGGTAAGTTCTTTTAAAAGACATTTTAAACCAACCAGTTCTGCAGCATATTGGAGGCGTTGACCGCGTTTTTTAAAATCCATTTGTCATGGAGTGTGTAAAATGGCTTACTGGGAGAGTGCATATGCCACCACAAGACACAACGATACAGTGTACACCTCTCAAGGAGAAAACAGATGCATTCACCATGTTCATATAACAGCTGTTAGAAAAGAACGTTGTGAAGTAAGACTACTAATGCCAGACAAGACAGGACTCTGGTCGACCGTTCCTGATGACGTGAAGTTCCCTGACCAATGACGTGACTTTTTCGATCTTGCCTGGCGGATTGGTACATTTGCTCAGCAACATCTGCTAGACAAATGAAAGATTCAAGTTAAGATATTTAAACTTACGAATTCAGAGAGGAAACATGTAATTTGGAGACTCTGGGAATGCACTGACATAATGTATACCAGAAGTGTACAAGTAAGTCGTAAGAAGCTTTGTGCATTGGGTTTTCAAGATCACATGCTCTGATAATCTCTTCTACGAAATGCAAATTGAAAAAAGTTCTCTATTCACAAAATTAAATGAAAGTGAATAAAGCCCCATATTATGGTGCTGACGCATGCATATGTCAATATTTGCTACAACATTCGACACTGCGTATCGAGTCGATAGTCGTAAAAATACAAGAAAAATATGGAACAGAATTGCTGAAAAAGCAAAACAAAACAGGGAGTAAGTTTGGAAATTTTCTAGCCGTAAAACTAACGAACCTTAAAATATCACCCTCTTGATGGGAAGACATGTCTTGTTCTTCATGTATATACATACATTGTTTTTGTGTCTTTCCCTCCAGAACCACTTCTTTTTAGTCATTACCCTATCCTGCAGTGTGAACCCTTTACTCTCCACGCGCTAACCGGTCACTGTGTAACCTATATACACATAGAAGTACTATTGTCCATTTTGCACACATTCTCCTCTCGAATTTTGATATAGGCTACAGCCCAAATAAATTAAAGGGTCTTCAGCGAATAACTACTCAGAACATGTTTCATAGCATGTACCCGTACATGTCTCTCTGAGTAGCGGCTCCTTGTCTAAGCTAAATATTCAACAAAGACAACCCACATAATAATGAATAAATATGAACGTGGCAAATGATGAATTAGCTAAATAAGTGAAGTTTTCCTTATAAATGTAGAGCTTCATTAGCAATAAAGAATCCCTGTCCAGACAAACATAATGATTAAATTTGTAGCTTAGCTAAGAAAAATTTGATTTAGCACTGAACCAGTATGACCCCTTTCTTCCTGAATAGCATACCTTAATTAAACCACCAGCCAGTGTTTAACTGAATTAGAAACAAACTGGGGCATTATATTCAGTCCCAGTGATTGTAAATTAGACAGTTGCAGCTGGACCACCTGTACAAACCCAGTGACATCCTAGTAAGTACTGCAGCAATCGACATCCTCCTCCAGAAATGTAAAACAAACCCCTTGATGACATCTACTCCTAAATTTGAAAGTTTCAAAACCGCAAAGCTCTATTCACGCTGCCAACCTTGATTAAATGTTTTGACATAATGGGTCAAGTTTGTGACATTTCAGTAAATACTGTCAAATGTCAGTATTTTTGACATTGAGTAAATATGCACTTGTGTCTTTTCTACTTAGGCTTTGTAAATCAAAACACAGTGTGTGCGTAATACGTACCTTCCAACTGATATGGTCTATTTCACAAAATGAATGATTAAAAAAGTTTTATTACCAGCTCATAGAGTAAAAGAAAATGCTGGCCAACACAGTCGACAACTCATGGCCCGTGACCTTGTACTTAATAACCCCCAGCCTCATTCTGTTTACATTTAAGGAACTAACATGCTTTTTGCCACGCGATAATACCCTGACACAATCTGTAACAGATCAAATTTAGGACCCGTAATTTCAAAGAAACATTGCAAATTCAAAAGTGATTTCTGAAATTGTCTTGTCAGATATTAAAAAGTCACATCAGAATGATTACAATTAACGTCAAACGACCAATTTGAATAATTCAGTTGGATTGGTTCAACTGTTAGTGCACACAATAGGTCAGCTTCATTTGCGGCACCTCAAAATTTTGTATCGAAAATGACGATGTTGATAGAACTAAACGAAATATGTGGCGCTGTTGCTCCTGTTTGTACAATTGCCGGTGTTTGTGTATTTGGTGCGTTAAAGGTATAATCCATACAGGCTCATATTTTGAATGAACTTTGTGCTTTTCGGATTTGGTTTTCACTTGGGGATTTACTACCAAAAGTAGCGGTGAGCGTCTCTTAAATCTTGGTCGAATGATACCGTAATTGTTCTGTTCTTCTTCTTCTTCTTCTTCTTTTTTTTTTTTTGCTGAGCGATGCTGCTATTCCTTCGTAAGTTTGCTTTAACAGATAATAAAGGAAAACAAGTATGCCTTGCATTAGCGTAATCCCTGTTATAATATGCATTATCGATTGTTTGGTACTGGTCTTGTGTGCGCCTTAACAAAAGAAAATAGTTCTGGCTCCACGTTGTGGTTCAGATGACATGTTTTGTACGTCAAAAAGTAAGACAACGTAGTTACGCAGGTGTGGTGCAGATGATTGGCTGCAGACTTATTCCGACATTTTACAACTGATCTGATACAAATATCAATATTCTGATATCTTGATCAGATGGTTCATGATTACGTCATGTTTAATATAGGAAGGAGCACAGGGTATTTATAGTCACCAATTAAGTCAAAGTTTGAATCAATCTTTCAACACACCCCTGCATTTTAACGCAGAAACATCATTTGCAGCTGCCTGTTACACCCGGCTATTGACATCGTAATTTTGACAAGCGCTTGAAATTCTAACACTGTCTCCTTTTCTGACTAACAATTTATCAAACCCGAAAGATCGGTGGAATCACATACAAATACATCGAGACAGCGGACATCACATCACAAACTATAGAAATATAAATTTCAGAACAATAAAAGTACAGTCGCAAGTGCCATGTTGGCCCAGAGATACATTGAAGTACCACATATCCAGTTTAAAGTTGTTCACATTTTGATCTGCACAGGCATGAGGCAGGACCTCGCGACACGCAAAGAGACGTGAAGCCAAAGCTGCATGTGACCTCTTACCCTCCCGCGCCATTCCGACCAGGGCCAGATACTATGGCCAATATTTTCCTCCAAGAAAGCTGAAATAGTTTAGTTCATTAAAAATGAAGCGTCGCTATTTAATTCAAGACAACTAAAATAGAAGGGAATGTCACTATGATTCAAATGCTCAGCAACAGATGTTTTTTGCAATACACATACTCACAAAGTGATAATCACTTGATCTGTGTTGTGCATAAACCGTGAAATACAGTGTTACAAACCTATAGTTTGAAGGTGTGCGCATGTGACGCAATGGAATACAAAGTCAGTATAACCAGTTCAAATCTTCACGAGTCTTGTTCGACTGACATTTGAAAGGCACACATTCTCCTGGTTCACATGCCTCTATGTTTGCCAAATTAAACAATGAATGGACCTCAAATGAAAACAAATAATAATTATACGCCTTTTGTTCATTACTGAATTCCATTATACTCATACTTAAAATGACAATGTGGTCAATTTTACTTTCGACAATGTAAAAGCTTTGCAAATAATGTCTACTTGCGATCAAAATGTCATTCATACTAATTTCAATGCGACCCAATTTGAATTAGTCTCAAAATTTAATTTTATCAAGGTGCCTCAATTTTCGTAAGTAGATCATTCAATGGCTCTACAAAACAGACTAGACCATTAGTATAATGGGGGCTCATGGGGGACTTTGATCAATGTCATATCAAAACAAACTGTTTACTGTTTAAAATGTTCAATACTCCGTCGCACATCAAAACATCCAAAACACAGAGTATTGTGCGTGTGCCCAACCCAGCATGTTGCTGACAAGCTCAGATTCAGAATTAACTTTTCATTGCTCTGTTTAATCGAAACTTAGAGCATCAGAAGACACCCCCCCAACAAGAACAAATAACAACAAAACAAAACAAAACAAAGAATAAGACCAACAAAAACCACAAAGACAAACAAAGAAAAACAAACAAACAAACAAACAAACAAACAAAAACATCAACAACAAAATTAAACGAAAAAAAAAAAAAAAAAAAAAAACAAATATCACGACAGTGAAAGAAGGAGGTCCAAAGATTCTTCGATCGTTTTAACTGTACTGAAAGATTTGGAAAAAACCCAACGTGTAATCAGATATTGTTCCTACCCAGATAACCTATTAGATTAAACAAAATGGAAGAAGACTTGACCTGGTTGTGATGGTTATATTCCCACAGGATGACTTTGTTGTTCCAAAATTAATGAGACTTTACGGAAAAAAATATACTCAGTATCTTATATACTGACGAGAAGTAGATAGAATCCATAGAAAAACAAAGGCTTTCACATAAAAATCCTTATATTTGTAGATACTTTCGCGACGTACGCAATGTTTTATAAGCGATTTCTGAAATCCCGAAACATATATAAAACCAGTGGATCAGAGAGTATCAGTCCTTTGATGTTAAAAGAGGCTTCATCCAATTTTTCTCCCTCTCTGACCAAATTCTTTAGCTTCTGTCTTAGTAACTCTTATGTCCATCAGAATGGAAAAAGGCACATGTATCGCCAATTTTCAACAGTGGATAAGCAGATCGCTGTAAAAAATTATAGACCTATTTCGTTCCTAGTCCGTGTTGGGAAAGCTTTCGAACGAGTAAAGTTTTTAAATGCATGTTCAATTTCTTTAGGGATAACTATGTTCTATACGCAAAGCCACTTGGATTCTTTCCCGGTGACGGCACTGTCAACCAACTGGTCTTTCTATATGATGAGTCTTCTGAAGTCCTAGATGTAGATACGAAATTTGTGCAGTGTTTTGTAATATCACAAAAGCATCAGACAAAACATATCACCTAGGTTTGATACATAAACTGGAGAAGGCAGGGATCCGTGGAAATTTATTGCAATGGGCGGACAATTATGCTTTTGATCATCATCAACGTGTTGGTATCTGAGGTAGAGCCTCTTTGTGGGGCGGTATCAGGGCAGAGATCCTGCAGGGATCTGTACTAGGTCATTCATGTTTTTTATCTATGTCAATGATGTAGATATCGTTTGAGCTATAATACGTCTTTTTGCGAACAAAACTACTTTGAATGTTAAAAATGGATGACACTGTCAAAGGGGCAAATTCTCTAAATCAAGATTGTTCCTCAATGTCAGACTGGACAAACCAACGGCAAGTCACCTTCAACCCTGCAAAAACTAAAACACTACGAGTAAGTACCAAAAGAAATCGCTCAGATCACCCAAGTGTAAAGTTCCCACAAACGAATGTCAAATGTTCATGAAGATATGTGTAAAAATGTTTGTGCTGTTCTTCTGTAGAACAGCACAAACATTTTTTACTCATATTTTCATCCGACCTATCAGGGTCAACGCGTATTAATTCAATGGCTACAAAGTCATCAACAGATGTGCTGCAGAATCTCTTTATTTTTCCTTTGTTCTTCAATGTTTAGAACATACAAGCATCGTCTGGAATGGATGCGCACAGACGGACAGAGTTATGCTTGAAAGTATTCGGCTGCAGGCCTGGTGGTAACACGAGTAATAAGTCATATTAGATATACGAGGAAACAGGCTGCGGAACACTGCAGGAATGGCAGCGCAAACAAAAGTTAGTCTACATGCATAAAATAGTAAAAGAACTTGCACCGCTTATCTTTGTAAATTTGTCTCTCGGCTTACCCGTGGCAGAAATATAGATCAAGATAAACTATTACTTCTCTTCCTGCAAAGAAAAACGTGACCTATAACTCTTTCATTACGTCTTCCAGGAGAGAATGCAGTCTTCTACCAAAAGCAACGAAACATTATGAAAATACTGTCAAACTTAAAAGCAAATTAGATTAAAACAAATCTAAAAGGAACCATTTATCTCACTTTGGGGAAAGGAAACTTGCCATAATCGATGCCAGAATGAGTCTGTGGTTTAGCCATTTAAATCACTCGTACAAGATGGGTTTGTCAGCTTCCCCACTGTGTTCCAGCTGATTTTCTGCTGAAAATTATTTCCGTTACTTTATCATTGCTCCCCTTGCAGCTGCATTGAATCTGAAAACCCTACCATGTTGCATAACTGGCAGAAACAAGAGCCTCAGGGTAAATATAGTTATCATTATTTTTCCAACAGTTCACAGTCACATCAAATCGACTGAATTTTTGAAAAATTAGTTAACTTGAGCTTGCAACCTGCTACGTGATTGTATTATATCATCGTCAGACCAAGGTGTGGTAAATTATACTTAGCACATGTATTTGCCTGATAGTCTTTTCCTATTATCTCCTCTTCTCCGATCTCTACATAATGTTATCTTCCAACTATCAGTTATCTGGCAGCACAATCCTTCCATGTCTGTGTCATCATTGCTTGTGTAAGAGGTTTTCAGACAGGCATTGTGCATGTTGACCAATTGTTTATCGAAATAAAATATGTTAAAAAACCAAGGAGAAGACAGATGTGAATATCTATACACACTGTCATGAGTCCCAACCAGAAACACGCACGAATGATGGTTTGTACCTATCCCGTAATGTTTCTATGGAATATTCTGTTTACGTAGATAGCAAACGATAGATTTAAGCAAAAGATGAGTCCAGAAATCCGCAGAAAAGCATGACCACTCAATACTACCATGCGTGGATGAATTGCTCCTTTTTCTCTAGAATGTAATGCGATACTTTGTTATTTGGAGCAGACAAGATAACCGTACCTTTATTGTCCTTCTAAGGTCTGCATAATGGGATCGAACTGTTCATTCATTGATTCATTCATTCATTCATTCATTCATTCATTCATTCATTCATTCATTCATTCATTCATTCATTCATTCATTCATTCTAAGCTTACCTTACACAGCACAGAATGCACGTGTGCCCATGTCACTCAAAATATATGTCATGTATTTCTTATACAGCGTTCGCACTGCAGTTATCATAAACAAAAAGGAAGATTTCCATATATTTTGGGCTCATTTTTTTAATGCATATATTTGGAAAACTAAACAAGCTATGAAAAATCCCTGATATGTTTTGAGACACACTAGTGCTCATTTTTTTGCAAAAAAAAAAAAAGTTTGAAATGTGAAGAGATTTCAGACTTTATAGTCACATGTGCATAGGGGTCTGACATTTGATATACTTACCATTGATGTTAATGTGTACTCAATCATTAGATCACACAGTTGATATTATAATAATTATTGAAAAGGTTTGATCATTTTCTTATCACAAATATAAACTTGCAACATGTTTGCATTAAACTTTTTTTCACTCTGTGAGCCTTTGTAGAAAGCAATTACCCCCAAATGCCTTTCTTGCTTCCTAATCCACCTGTGTTTTTATCTTAGGTAACTGCTCCCCCCAACACAAAATTCACCTTCAATGAAATAAGTAGTCTTACCTTTCTTTAAATATTAAAAACGCATTGCCTTTTGCCCTGAACAGGATTTTGCCTTAATCCCGTCTGCAAAATTTAGAGTTTTGTGGTGTGAGAAATTGTTGTTGTTAAACACCACCAAGTATTTATTTAATTAAAATACTCATATTCATGATATCATAAATGAAACGCGGACGTTGACCCATTTGGGATCGAAACTTACTCGATTTTTTCGGTCGTAACATTTTTACTCTACACGTCTAACAACGCATCGTTTTGCTATAGTTGAGTGTATTTTAGTCAATTATAGGGCATTTTTATTCTGCATAGAAACAGGTAATTTAAGAGTGTGTACTTATACGATATCAATGAAAGATTACGATATGGCTCCACTAACAATCTTTTCTGTACATACTTGAAAGTGTCCTGCTCTCCCGCTAGGGGCATCATCAACAAAAATGTCGTCCGCTTAAGATGATGAAAGCTCATCCAGTTCGACAGATATTTTGTGAAAAGGAGCGTCAGGAGAGTGTGAGATAAGTGGAAGAGAGCGATCGTTGTTTGCAGCGTGCAACCACACGATTGAAAATGAATACTGATAAACACCATATGGTGGTCTTTGCTTATTGATTTTATCAGTTTGAACGATAAATACTATCACTACACCAGTAAACGATAGCAAACGAGTACAGTAATACTGTATCCTAATCATTAGTAAAGGAAATAGAGAAAACCAGTATGATCTATCTATCAATCTATCTATCTATCTATCTATCTATCTATCTATCTATCTATCTATCTATCTATCTATCTATCTATCTATCTATCTGTCTGTCTGTCTGTCTGTCTATCTATCGATCTATCTATCTATGTATGTATCTATCTATCTATCTACCTACCTACCAATCTACCCACCCACCCACCCACCCACCCACCCATCCATCCATCTTTCTATCTATCACGCAGTGATATGTGCATTATATTAAAAAGACTCTTACAGATATATTAAGACCAGCTATAGGAGCTGAACTACTCCAAACACATCCGCCTGTAACTTTAATTTTCTCTCATGGGTTAGTACTAATATGCTGGGCTCAGATGTGTATGACGCAAATTTTGGGTATCGGCATTATTCAGCAATAAAAATCATTACATTAAGAGTAACTTTATTATACACTAGGTTAACGCTTCAATATGTCTTGTGCAAGGCTTAAACCAGTGTCCGATATTTGCCATTATTTCCATGCGATGTGCACACTGCTCCACTTTTTATAATGTAACCATTGTGTCGCCGACTCCATCCTTCCATTTGGCGGGAAAGTGATCCAGCATACTATCCACATATATTGGGGGATAGTAAAGCTGATTGTGACTCTTCTCTACTCAAATTGCTTAATGTGATAATGCCATCTGCGTTAATGTTATCACGTAAATCTTATATAAAGAGAAAATTTTTGTTTTGTGAGCATCATAAAGAGGACGTATAATGATGTCACAACCCAGTCCAGTAGCCTGCCCTGTTGTGGCCATGCGCAGCCGCATCAAGTAAAACAAAAGGTTAAGATATTCATACCCGCTCTGAGAAAAATACGATTTCCTGTATAGCTAAACAATCTGGTAGATATACGGGAATTTTGAACGAGAAAATCCGCGACTTAAAACAGTCTATCTGACAAAACTAAAAAGTGCCGACGAACTGTCAAAAAAATTCTTTAATTATTTTGTAAAACATTTAATGTTCAACAAGTGTTTCCATGCCCATCTTCAGAATATAGTAGATCAAAGCGGAACTCAACAAAGAATCACAAGGATGAGATTACTTTAAACAATAACAATATACTAACAATAAAAATCGGTACAAAGTAGGTAAATGGAATTATATATTTAGCTGTGGTAATACTCCAATAATTTACAGACTGCTGGTAAATTCTAATCCCTGGTGAGAGATTCCCCACATGTACTGTCCTACAGTTCCTAGTCTTATGGTAGGTGCCAAATGGTCTGGTCCAAATCCCATAGAGGCACAGTTTTCTTCCAATGTGGTATACAGAACATGGTTCCAGTCAAAATCCCACAGAGGTATCCGGTAGTTCCAATGTAGTACAGTTAAACAGCAAATATACCAGTCCACTAAAAGGCATTATCCTCACCTTACAGGAACAATGTATAAATGAGTATCTCTCTGGAAATAGCAATTCCTCACAGTCCACAGTCCCTCTGGCTTGACGACACACACAGCTTCTGTCAGATCTCAGATTCTCCTCTTCCAGTCGTGAAGGGATCTGCTTTGTATATCCAGGCTGAGAATTCTCCCCAGTATTCTACCATTTTCTTATTAATTACACATCACACTTCTCTGCGATTGTTCTAGACCACATTAGAACTCTTCCTTTTTTTAAATCTGTGCCTGTATGTAGGACACCACTTCAGTTTTCATTGTTCAGTATGACAGGGCATGCCACTCAGTGACCTGGTACACACTCAATGAATAGAGTGACCTCTCCAAATCAAAGCAAACAACCATAACACAAGTAGTAGTCATGATTCATGTATTTTTTGTATAATTTTGGTTAAAAGCATAAAACTTGATCCTTTCTAGTTTAGTGATGCACTGTATATATGTACAATCTTGTTGTAACTTAGTTTTTACATTGTCCTGGGCACTGTCATATATACATTGTGTGTTTCTCTGTGTGTGGATAACCCTTCTATTATTCATATTGATGTCTGAAAGGGTATGCCAATTGAACTAAATATGAGTGATCAATAACTATATCTTCAGCTACCTTACAAGAGGTTACCGATCCTTCAACTTATAATCTGAATGATTTAACCATAGGAGGATACGAATTGCTAAACACTCTTTACTGCTAGAATCAAGCCTCAATGATATGTCACTGTAACTACCGCTCTAACTACTACTACTACTACTACTACTACTACTTGTAGTAGTAGTACAAGCAGTAGCACTAGTAGTAGTGGTAGTAGTAGAAGCAGCAGTAGTAGTAATGGTAGTAGTACTTGTAGTAATAGTCGTAGCAGTAGTAGTAGTAGTAGTAGTAGTAGCAGTAGTAGCACAAGCACTAGGCTTTGGTCTCTGAAGCAAGCTGAGCCCATTGTACCTTCATCATTTCCTAATAATTCATTTATATATAAACTAAAAAGAATGAAAATCTATCAATCATTTTCATATGCGTCGCGTGGTTTTGTGCTGTTTGCAACATAACCTACTGAACTGGGCATTGTTATTATTACTTTCGGTCATGACATATTTCATGTTGCTTGTGTATCCAATTATCTTCTGTGACGAAATTGTCTTAGTGACTGCATGGTAATTATGAATTTCATTCTGTTCTGCATAAATTATTTACATTCTATCAGGCTTTCTTTTCTAAACACATCCAAACTTGCTTTGTATAGCTTGTACTGTAGGTTATAATCACATGCAACCTTAATTTGTAAAGAAAACGTCATATAAAAAAAAAAACAACAACAGAAATTATATTTTTCTGTTTTTTTTTTTTTTTTGATTAATTTACAGATATTGAAGATATGTTGTTACCAATTCACGATTCTGAGACCTGTAAGGTCTACAAATTTACATTTTGTTTCAGCTGAAACACTGTATCTGTACAACACCTTGGGAAAAAATCCAACTGAGTGGAACCACTCATTTGGACCTGCTGCACAATGCTAGCAATGAGTGGGAACACTCGTTCGGTACAAAATGTCTGAAGTGAGGCGCAAGTGAGGGAAACCACTAACTCAGACCCATTACATCAAGAGTTTGGTGATTTGAAACACTCGGCTAGCTGACTTACACTCATTTACGCATTGTGTTGCCGCATGAAAGCTTACGGTGACTGCTGAGTGGAAACACGCACTTGTTCCTGAATCATGTTAAAAGGCAAGAAAATACTGACTTCAAAGGCCAGAACTGTTTGTTTTACCCTATTTCAGTAAAACCACTCACACCTCTCAACATGTCACGAATAATTGAATTAAATGAAATGATATTCTAAAAGACTGAAAAATTGTTGAACATATGATTGGTGCCCTTTAATACAAAAACAGAGTTCTTATTTTGAGCCTTCAATTTTGAGTTTTAGAAGCATGCGTCGTACCAGCTGGGTATCAGTTCAGGGGTATGGATTTTGGGGTGAGGAAAAAAGTTCAGAATATTCATGCCAGAAGATTGCAAATTCGTCAAATCATGACGCTTGAAAGGGAAGCAGGGACAACTCGAGGGTTTCTTGAGTTAACCCTTTCCCCCTCAAACCGGCCAAAACCGGCTGGTGGTCAAATGTCGTCTGCTTCAGTGTTTTTAACTAATTTCAACAGTTATGAAAAACAATTTGACTGAGAAATGTACATGAGACTTTTCAAGATCACATGCTCCAGGTCAACAGCTTTCCTTGGCATGGGTTGGGCACTTAGTGCCCAACCCATGTCAAGGAAAGCTGGTGACTCAGTCTTAATTCAAGGGGGAAAGGGTTAATCAAAATCACTGCCACTGATTCAGATTTTACTGTCACACCTCGCTAGACTGTGATGTTCAGTACACACTGCTGATAGTGACATGCATGCATCTGATGGGCTGTCGAGTGACCTACTTTGGCCCATAGTCATCTTCCGCCTCATTGAAGCGTCCATTGCAACCCATGACAAAATACCTGAACATATATGCCAAAGCTGTATACTTTCATCAGTGAAGTTTTTCTTTCTGACATGGACCAAGACTGGGATAACACACCAAATCTTTCTTCCATATGATACGGCCAAATTTGTTTCAGAAACCCAAAGACAGAGCAAACTATGGACTTTTGATTGCCAAAAACATGAATGTCAGAAGACGAGAATACATGCAAGCCCTTTGTTAACTACATAAGGTCTGTGGTGTATGAAAGTGTCATTAAAACGTAGCAAAGTGCATTATGTGGTGGCCTCTGTCAAATACTACTGCACAGGACAAGCATTCCAGTATTTTCCATTCAAGACTACAGTTCATTTGGGCTCCAATTGGCACACCTACTCAGGTTTTCGTACAGCATACTATGTGTGATAGGTAAAGTCATAACCTCTGCACACATCATGAGGTTTCCTTTACACATAACCCGCAATAAAAAAAAATCAAATGATGATCTGTCATTTCATTTCTTTTTCATCAAAACTACGTAACAGGTTCGGCAGTGAGATGCAAGAAAACAGCAAAGACAATTCTGATATTATGGACATAGTGTACAGATATAAATTAGCGCAAAAGCAAAGAAAGCATGGACTATATGGCTGTAGCTAAAACTTTCAAACGTTCACCCAAGATAAACCATTGAGAACATACCAGGACAACATTTTTGCTATAACATATGGCCCTCATCAGGGAGTTTCATAAGCTGGATCACAATGTGAACCATGACAGTTCATACATGTTTGGTACCCTGTGATCTAATCAGCTGGTCATATAACCTCCACTGTGTGTGTGTATGGGGGGGGGGGGGTGTGTGTGTGACCAAATGACCCTCCCACCGCCATGAGATAATAATTCCTGATGCAGATTTCTTGAACCCTTTTCAAAACCCCAGCTCAAACAATAGATCCTTCTGTTGTCCGAGTCACAAAGGTGTATGGTCGCATTGCCATATGTGTCAGGAAGAAGAAATAAGCAGTTATCTTGTCAATTTTGGTTTATGTCTAATTCAGCTTTATCGGCCATTGTGTATGCAATAGTCTCTCAACCCCTTTCACCAGACAGGGATGGTTACTTTGTACTTCAACGAAAAAAGGGACAGATGGTCCCTCGTGACAGGTCAATTAGCATGGAAGGCAAAGGACTTTGAAATTTCTAAGACAAATATCTCATCAGAGGGTGGTCTCGCACATCATAGAAAGGTCTTGTGACAAGGGTTAGTGTAAATTGGACACAGGCTGAACACTTTCAAGCCATAAAGGAATTCATAAATGTTATCCATTAACAGGAGCAGTTATCTTGATTCCTGTACATATGACTAATCTGGTATTCCATCCTCACATTAAGTATGGAGATTTGACACCCCCCACACCCTCCTAGGACCACCGCTTATTACCTTATCACCGAACAGTAAAACACTGTCAATTACATGGAAAGCTGGAGATTGTTATGACTGACTAAGATGCCACCAGACCCAGTAAAGGAACGCATGACTGACTAAGATGCAACCCAACCCAGTAAAGGAATGTACCAAGTCACTGGCGATATTTATATCACAGTGACACAGAAGAGGACGTTTCTCTGTGTTTCTGGTCAAAAGACTAAAAAATCACAGGTACCCATCATAAAAAATAAACAGAAAATCAAAACCAAAAAAAAAAAAAAAAAAAACCACAAAAAAAAAAGAAAAAAAAAAGAAAAAAAAACCAACAAAACTTTACAACTTCAACAGAAGTTACATGTTTTTGTATTTGTGGATCGTAAGTAAAACACAAACATGTGTAGTACCTAATATACATTTAATATCCAACGTATTCATTTCATATCTCAATTGTCGAGTCATGCCTCAATGATAGGAACAAGTATCCAAGTATAACAAACCTTCGATGCATAATACAACCAACTTGGTTCATACACTGTCTTTAAACACTTGGAAATTCCAGAATTCCTTTACTTTTTAACTTAGTATCATAAAACTTCACACACACATATATCCTGGGCAAAAGGTGTGACACAAAACAAAAGTAGGCCACTGGGTCAAGTATCTGGGTCTGGGCTATTAGTGTCAGGGCTGCAGTTCGCTTGTCCTTCAACTTAGAATAATGAAACTTTATACATTTCTGCATCTGGACTTAAAGATGTCTGGTGTACCAAAAGTAGTTCATTAGGTTAAGTGTCTGGGTCACAGTGACATAATCGTGTAAATACATGTCAGGGCTAGAAATCCTTTTCTATTTAACTAAGCTTCATGAAACTTCACACACACATATCTTGACCTTAAAGTGTGACATGAAACAAAAATAGGTCACTCGGTCACTAGCCTATTTTATTGACCACAGTCATTCAAAAATGAAACCTATGATTACCAAGGTTATACATAAAATGAGGGGGCATGGATTTAGCAATCTCTGATTGCCTTTTAATTACATTTAAATGTGATGTGTGCTGCTTTGCACATAATCTATCCACAAAAGTTAATTTTGCTGCGCAAAAAAATCAAGTGAGATTGAAATGATGGGCTCATCAAAATAAGACTTGGACTTATGAAAAAATACTTTAAACTTCAGACCTTGCTTTCGTTTGTACGATCACACACTAAAAAGAAATAAAAGGTAAAACAGCAGCTTTACCTGCCCCCGATCCCTATCAAATATATTGCACAGACTGGACTATGAAACGCATCCTCAATCTCCATGCATCTGTGTGATATTGCATATTGATACATGGTAATCATAAAGTTTACATTTCATGCATCAGAATATAGAATGTAAAAAGAAAATAAATACTTCTCCAGGGCCACGAGTAACGTGCAAGTTGAATTCATATAATAACAAGAGTTTGCAGTGGTGTAGACATACATAATCAGTTATAACAGAGTGTCATCAGTTGTTTGCTGATTCTTTAGTCGAAACACACTTATGAATAAAGTACTAAATGTAAAAAAGAGAAGATTGCAAAATGGTGTTCTGTCCTGTGCATGGGGAGGTTTTGTTTAAAGGATTTAGTACTTCTTGACTGTACATGTACATATTTATCATCTCATAAACATAGTACAATGGATTAGATGTAAGTTTGCCTTTTAAATTTTGACAAAAGACTCGCTCCTTTTTTTGTGAAACTGAAACATTAACAACTCAACTTGAATAATCAGCACCATGAGTTGGACTTTTACTAGATCTTGTGTGAAATCAAAGTATTCCAGGTAAAATGTTCATCATATTAATGATTAGTAAGGATGTATGTTATAACGGATGAGGTATAATTTAACTGGCGGTGGTTTTAATGTGGAATACTGATCTAAGGTCTGTCTTAACTTGTAAAGAGACCGATGACCCTAGATATCCTATTATGTACAACAATTTTAACATTACATATTCATGCTGTCCATATAACCATATAAACTTCGACATAGACGTGGATGAATTTTCTTTGAATATCACATAAGTTTCTTACTAATGACCTTTTAAAATACTAGATATTTAACGAAATTCTACTTTCATTTAAAAAAAAAAATATTGCGCAATGATAAACCACTAATCCCACACAGGAGTTGATGTTAGTTTATGAATCACAACCGCTAGGTTTGTTTTGATGTATGCTAGAAATTTAAGTTTTAATGCTAGAATTTATAAATTTCTGAATTGAGTGTATTTTTGGTTGTTGTTATGAAGGAAATATTTTCTTGGTCCAACAAAAAGCCATATAGGTCAAAGGCAATTGCAGGAGCAACTTACATTGAAGTTATTGTATCTGACAAAAATGGTTTATTTTAAAGGTTTTATTAGATGAGACAGACTGCAAATGGAAACAGAAGTGTGATTATTAAATGCTAGTTGCAATAGGGCAGTGGTCTCTTTATTGGGGATTTTATATGAATATTCTACTGTATTATAAGTATGTACATTGATATATGTACCAAACAATAGTCCGTGAGGAACATATGTGTACAATATAGATTATTTTGGTTTTAATTTTGTATCCATTTGTATTTAAACTCATACCGTGTAAGTCACATAAACTAGAAAATATTTAAAACCATTTATGTATAAACTTGTCAGTGTCACATATTTATTGTTTATCATCTGGCAAAGCTCAAGCTAAGAGAGATGTCGGGGTTGCATGTAGCATAGGCAATGTTTCCACTCGTCACACTGGTAATCTCATATTGCCTGCATGGGAATCATCACAAGCTACTAATTGGATGCCTTTCAAGATGATGTAGACAAACCATGCTTTGAATGATAGCCTTCTTTATGTATACAAGGCCACATCATGTTTTAAATACAAAAATTATAACTTTTCTTGCTTTTTTCAAAAGCAGCACATAGACCAATGAAGAGTCAACTAATATCTTGTAACTTACACTTTTTGCAGGTATAAGCAGCTCTTAACTGTTTCTTTCTAATACACAAGCATTAGAATACAAAGTAAATAAATTGATCCAAATTACAATATTTAACAGAGCAAAGCCAAGCGACCATTCTTCTCAATCTACATTACCTCTGGCTTTTTTAGGCTCCCTATATTTTCAAATTTTGGTGATCTAGCCCGTAAAGCAAGTAAAATATATATATATATATATTTTTTTTTTTGGGGGGGGGGCTAATTGGAAAAGATAAATCACATTGTAACAGCTAGTTTGCATGACTTTTGCGGGTTTTCAATGTTAAAACTGTTTGATTGGTTGTATTATAATTCAAGACAATGCTCAATGCAAAAGTTCAGAACTGATAATTTAACGAATGCATTTTTACTTTATGAAATACATTAACATTTTAATAGCCGTCACATAAAAAAAACTAAAACAACCGATTCAATCCTTCAGTTTCTCTTTCTACTCTCCTCGGTTACAGACCGTTAGCATGGGCAATAATAAGAAAATATTGTGATTCTCATTTTGTCCAAATGTTTATTAAAATCTAAGATCAAACATCGGATTTTTTCAGCGTAACCACCACATGTTTTTTAGTTGGCAAGAGTCAACGTCACATGAATGATAAAAGAATGAAAACTACATTTTCGAGTATATGCAGTGACAGAATCTTAGGTATGTGCACTTGGTAATGTATATAAACCGGCACCTAGTCAGTATCACACAAAGGTTGCCATCACTAGCTCAAGGTTTTGATAATTCATTGTTTATGGTTGAGGATTGAGGGACTAATGTTATGGAAATTGGTGGTATAAATTTTTTTGACATTGTACAAAAAAAAAAAGAAGGAAACGTAGCAATATCTACAGCACAAAATTTGACCAGGTTGACACGGAAACACCTTAAATTGACCTGCATACTAGCTGAGAATATAATTAATTTTTCCTATTTATGAAGAGGTATTTATTTAGAAATATGCTGTCCTGTATGCATGTGCTCTAACTCCCTGCGAGTTGGCTGGGGGTGGGGGAGTGAGGTTCATGTCCGTACCATACCAAATACCAACAACAACAACAACAACAACAACAACAAAACAACAACAACAACAACACAACTACAACAACAACAACAACAACAAAAGAAAGACCTGAAGCTGGGGCTTGTTGTTCAAAAAGCTTTCTTTTGGGTAACGGTTTAATAGAAAACGTGCCGGTGGCATTGTGGCGTTCTAGCGTGCCGTCGTGGCAGTGTGGCATTGTGGCACCATGGCAGTGTGGCAGTGTTGTGTTCTGGCATAATCATGGCTTACTAATCCATAACTTCAAGACATTTACATGTAATTTACACGCAACTGACCAACAATTATGATATTATCAAGCTCTCATAAAAAAAACATTGGTGTGTGGATGGAGATTTTGTGTGTTTAACAGAATCGAAGTGCCCTCCTTCCCAAGCCAGCTGGAATATAATGAATTCACAGCCAACTCTTAAATTAGTAAGGGCGATCAGGATCAGTATAATGCACAGAATGAGTGGCCGAATGGGTTGCTAGAACCAGCGATGAAGCCCTCAGCAGATTATACAGAGTCAGTGACCCTCCCTGTTTTATCAGAGGATTGTTGTAAAACTACTCATCTATCTGCCCTAGCCCCCTCCCATCTCATCCTACTTCCTTGCCCAGCATGGCCTGAGAATGCACTTGTTATAAAGTGAGATTAGGGCAACATCTTCTTTAGTAACTTTTGACCAGTGGTTGCTCTCAGGCGAAAAATGTATGCAGGTTAATGTGATGTATCCGACTTATGTAATCAATCCTCTCGGGTTCACACGGACAGGAAGTGTGTGTGTGTGTATGTGGGGGGGGGGGGGTGCCAGGCAAAGGGGAACCACAAGTATTTCATGATCCTTTTCTATGCATCTTAAAAACTGAACAGTGACTGCATTATCAACCATTTCTGATTTGCTACAGTGCAACAAGGTAAATGTTCCTGCTAAATGTGACGGTGCTAAGAGCAGCCACATTTGTGATTGTGGCTTTTTTTAATCGGTTCCAGGGTTAGTGGCCTGGGTGCAGGTTCCAGCGTATCTTTTTTTCTGACATGTACGTATCTTATTTGTTTGATTTTTATCATGAGATCTGTTTGGTTTTACAGGCTTTGATGTCAAAGTCAGACTTTAAAGTAAGACTTATTGTCCCCATATTGTTCAGTCCTTGTTCCTTCCAAAATTACCCCCTGCACCCCTCTGTGTGGATGGGGATCAATAAAGTTGAGTTATATGAAACTTCATTCCGTCCACCAAATGCATCTGGGTTTTATGAGCATTACATGAACGCTGTGCTTAGCTAATGTCATTTCGGTAATTAACGGTACTGGGAGGGCATCAATAGTAAGCATCGGTCTGAAGTAGTCCGTGGTATGACTGCAATTAACAAAACATGATAATATGACGTATGAAGTAAATTCTGGACTTTATGGGTTAGTAAGCCATGATCATATCATGACGCAACACTACAAAACTGTCATAGTGCCACACTGCCACACTGCCACAGCCACGTTTTCGTTTAGTGTAAACTTTGTTACAGAGGAAACTGATTACGCTACAAACAAAATAAATTTTTCTCTACAGTAACATGACACTATGGTCAGCCTAATAAAGGCTGGTTTACATACAAGGGCCATACATGAAATAACCCCATTTCCCATCATAAAAATTAGTACTGATTAGCAGCCTGTACCCATTTTCATTTGTGCATAATGTATAGTACGCACATGGCTCAAATCAATGCCTTACCAAGAATATAGGCAGAAGTTTGCTTATATTTACTGAATTCGCAACCACCTTTCTTATGATTTGTCATTGTGCTTCATGTCTGCACTCAATAAATCAGTTATTTTTATAATCGCAGTGAGTTTCTTATCACACATTTTTGTAGTGTGTGTATAATATGTGCTAAAATAGTTATCTACTTAGACATTTTATTCATCTGTAGATGTGCTCTACATCTGTTGGATCTCTCAGTACCCCACTTCTACAAATCTGAGATTCTAGTTATGCATTTAAACTTGTTTGCATACAGCATAAACGAGGATAGTCCTGTTTTAGTGGTAGAATCTTGCAAAAAAAGGGTAAATTCAGGGCTAGTCGTATGACTGTCTGGTGTGATGCTGACTGATTGCAACGCCCGCGGATGTCACTTTCACCTGGCTTGATCAGATTACCATTACATTATGCACACATGCACACACACACACACACACACACACACACACACACACACACGCACATGCACACACAAGTGGAACAACGTTTCTATTTCAAGCCAATAACATGTCACCATGTTGGTAATTAATGGGAGCCACTGGCTGAAACCGACTTGAGAGAAAGAATACAATAACAAAATGGATAGCAAGGGTGGGGGGGGGGGTGGATGGAGGTGTACTAATAGAACAAAGTCCTGCCAGAAAGAGCATCTTCCTCTACAATCATAGTTTGTTCCGTTGTTTTGTCCAGCCCACTTTCGATTTTCTGCAAATCATTATATGAATCCCTGACAAAAGTCATGACGTGTTTCAATGAATCTAATATAAGCAATGTGGTGTGTTTTGTGTCATTTGAAATTTATTGTAACAAAGATAATTATGCAGCAAAGCAAACAGCCTAATTTAGCTGATGCACTGAGAGTTTTAGTTGTTTGCATGCTGTTCAAGCATGGAGCTTGAGTATATATGGGGGAGGGGGAGAGGGTGGTGTCCTGTCCTACCACGCTGGTAGAGAAAACAATTTTGTCCCAATACAGGGAACAGAAAATAAGAATATTCCGAAATACTGGCAAGCACAAAAAATAAGAGGCCTCTAGTATGTTGGTATATGTTTTCAAAAATGATATGCACCAGTGCGGCAGGGAAGGAATACCCTTACCCTTCTCCCCCACCTCCCAATACATTGTTGTAGTTTATTTTGGAATTCACATACTGATAAAAATACCAATAATTTTAAACGGGGATCCTTATCAGATTGAAAGTATTTTGTACCATTGAGTATGTTTCTTCATTTGCGTGCAAAGTAAACATCCAATTTTTGGTGTATCAAATGCATATTTTCAGTGACTTACATTCATTCATTTTGGCACTTACAATTTTCTACTCACTGGTTGGGCGTCTTCACTCATATAACATGGCAGGCTACTATTTAGACCAAGCACACTTTCGAAGGAGTATTTTCACACCTTGCGATAAGCTGTCTGAAATATTGTTTCTCTCAACTTTTGCTTTTGTTTGCTTGTTCAGATTTTTTCTTTTGTTTTGTTTTTTTTTTTTCTTGGGTTTTGCTTTATTTTAACAACAAATGTGTTCTATATCGTTTAATTCACTTGGATAATGCGTAACATGTTGGTATCGTTTTGTGTAATTATTCAACCATGCAAGATTTAGTACAAAGCTCTATTTTAAAGGCTGAGTGTTTTTCCTCGCGTCGAACTGATTTGCGACTATAGTGGTGCCAACTGAGTGTTTACACTCATCCGAAGCGTTAAAATAGATATGCACCAGGTCTTAAGGACTGTTTCCCCCCATGTGCACCTTGTTTTGGATTTTATGTACGAGCTGGGTTGAGTGTTACTACTCATTGATGCCTTTTAAACTGATAAAGGGTGTCCAAGTGAGTGGTTCCACTCAGTTGGGTCTGTTTACGGGGTTTTCTTTGGATTTAGTGTGTCCACCCAAGCAAAATTGTGTATATGTGGACCTACAAGGTGTTGAAATCTAGAAATGACGACAAAAAGTAACCAATTTCTGTAAATCAAGCCACAAAACAGATTTTTTTTTCTCAAATATAACGTGTTCAAGTTACTTTAAGGAAACTACCTTGAAATTGAGAATTGCACAAGCGGAGGAAATATAATTAACAAAGGAAGTATCTTACTTAAAAGCCGCAACAACGGAAACTGATATATTTCAGATAATGTGTAGCGGTTAACGAAGGGAGACTGGAGCTGACTTTCAAAAAGAAAATAATCACATTGCATTGTTACTTTGACGGTTGCCATTATCATTTCAGCTGAAAGAACCTTCAGCTATGCGTTCCTTCTGGCCTTTGGTTGCGATCAGCCTGTGTGTACTGATGCTGGGAGTGGAGAGAGGTGAGCCAGGTAATAAATATAAACATTGTAGTTGTATCGTATTCCACACTTCTTTTAAAAATACATCCAGGCATCTGTGATAAACTTCTCTGCTGAATATTATTCGCGTCTCGTGAATTAAACTATGTCTGCGCTGATGTTCAAAGTCAATCAAAATTAGTCAAATTTTAACAAAAAATAAAACAGATGAATGAGTCTTTAGCATACCAGATACAACACAGAATTGGCATAATCTTCAGCCCGAATAGTCGCAGTATTTCCAATTATATGAACATACTAAATAACTATTGAACTTCAGAAAAGCATATCAGTTATGTGTTATTTATGACAAAACCATTAGGTACGACGACTGCATCATTACCAGATACAACTACTACTTCACGACCAGGTTCAGCAACAGACTCACCACTCATTCATACACTGCCAGAAACAGATACTGCTATAACAGGTACAGTGTCAGTAAGCACCCTGGCTAGAACGGCAGATACTGTGCCGAAGGGAACTGCTTCCTTACCTTCCTCATGTACAATGCCAGGAACATTTATTGTAAGAACGCCAGATACTTTGTATTCTGGAAAGAATTATGTAATATTTGACATTTGTCAGTGTGATAAAGCAGTAACATTATGTCCCACTAATGCTACAACAGATCCTCTTTTTCAAACAACGAACACTAAAATATCTGGAATCATTTCAGGGCCATGTAGATTACTATTTTTCAATGACACTGCAACAAGATGTACTTGGTCAGAGGTATCTGTATATAAGCCAATTACTGTGCTTGACACAAATGCTTCTACAACGCCAACGCCTGACGTACTCTATTGTTTATGTCGAAACTGTACTGTGCTACAAACAACTATTGCTACAACAGAAGGGGTCGATTGTTTAAAGGGATGTTCAGTTCCTTGTTCCAATGAAAATGCAACAGTAGGTACTGTGCGACAAGCGACTACTTCCAAAACAGGTATTATGCTAGAAACTACTACATCTACAATAGCTGCTTCTATATTGCAAACAACTACTGCTACAACATCAGGTACTGTGCCACAAACTACTGGTACAACTTCAAGTACTGTGCCACGAACAACTACTGCTACAATACCAGGTACTCTACCACAAGCAACTACTGTTACAACACTAAGAACAGGACCAGGAACAAGAAGTGCTGAGGCACCAGTAACAAGTGCTGGTACAGTGTCAGAAGCAAGTACAACTGCTACCACACTAGCAACAATTACTTCCAGAGTGCCAGCAACAAGTACCATTACAGGTAAGATAACACTGATTTGCAGGATCACGATAACTTTGCCCAGGATAGGACCTATGAAAACATATTAAGTAGGCCAATACCCATAGGAAAAATAATATAGGGACTGAGGGCTTGTACAGTGAGGTGTTTAAAAATATGTGCACACATACACATAAGTTACGGTGCTTACCACATTTGAAACGTACTCAAAAGTGTTGCCATCGACAATATACAGTAAGGTTTGCTTACAAATATCACCAAAAAGCGTGTGCAGTCCTGAACAAAAATTACATGCAGGTGTCACAACATTTATTATGTATATTGCTTCACTGTTGCATATTCGAGACTCTAGATACACACATTGATGAAAGCCAAAGGTTAGCTACAGTACGGACCAAAAGTTACTTTACCAAAATTTGCTCGCACTTGCAAATTGGTCGCACTTTGCTCGGACTCGCACTCATGCGGCACTCCCGGGTAGCGCAGGTCTGAACTGTCTGTACGCCTGCGCGCATACACACACACTCACCCAGTAACTACATGTGCTGGTGGGTACTGCCTAACCCGCGGGCACACTTGAAAGACCAGCAGGACAAGCCTTTCACATACATTTCAGTCTTTAAACTTATTCATTATCTTACTAGAAAAATATATCCCCCCCGACATCTCACCAACCCACACCCCCTACCCACCCCACCCCTGAAATAGTTCCTAATATTTCCGTCTATAAATACAAACATGTAGACCTAGATAAAGACTTATGTGAACATGTCGTTTTTCCGTCAGCCACGTAATTATTATTTGTCCGCATACGTTAGGCCTGCATATAACTCCTGGGGAAGTACGTAAATGTCAGACCTAATCGATTTTATTTTTCTGTACATTCGAGAGAAGAGTTACTACTGAATGTGAATGTTGCAAATTTTATGTTATTAGTTAAAAAAAATACAATGCTTATAATCGATTTGCATGATGCGTGTGTATTTCGGAAAGGATCTGCATTTTAGAACAATTTGAAACGGTAAACCACGATGCAGACGTTTCCTCGCTTTAAGATGATCACACATATTGCCTGTATTGTGCTCTATTATCACCAGTTACATGGGTCTATTTATCTGTAAAAAGTCCCGGTGCTTGTGAACAAAACCAGACCAGGGTTGTTCCAACGTTACATCTACAAGTGCATCCATACTCACTCAATAGAGATAAGCTGGGCTAGAAAGCTATGTCTTCAAATTTTTTAGTAAAATTGGGGATAAAACCGTCATCGCTGCAAAACTTGACCATGCTCCTGTAAATTGAAATCTCAGGATGACATACTAGAAAGTCCTGTGATTTCAATATCTCTTCTTGACCACCTAATGACGTGCAGATAGTAAATATTCTGCAAGAGAAACGAGGAAATATTTGTCCCTAGGGATTCAATCAACCCTGAAAAAATTAAAGAAAATGCTGAAATAGTTATTTCAAATAAACAAAACTCCCAAGTGCGATTGCCAACTGAACAACTCGAATAGCGACAATGGAGAGGGAGCTAGAAGTTTTATACAATGGATAATGTTAAGTTGAGAGCTCAAGTTGCTGAATTGTCCATGATATGTGACAGTTTCCCCTGCCCAAAACTGTGACACTGCAACAATATGTACTTGGGCAGTTTCAAACCGAAAGCATATTGCTGCCTTGAGTTCAAGCACCTTAGGGACAAAAAATATTTGGTGGAGTTTGTTTGTCGAAAATGCTCATCCCATGGTCGGTCCTGTGAAGGATTGATGGAAAAGTATAAAAACACTGTTCCCAAAGTATAAAAACACTGTTCCCAAAAGCATTTATTAAACATGTGAACAACATAAATAAGGACTGTCGAAAGTAGGATTTGAATACTTCAGATTTTATTCCATCCCTTGCACCAAATTTAACGATGCAAATACACAGAATATTTCACTTACTAGCTAAGTTCTTTGATTCCAGATGCTAGTAGGTTTATACCTTTTGTATCATCACATAGAATACTTTAAATATAGTCCCCACAGCTGAAATAATTAACAACTTCAAAGAAAATATATTATATAATGACAGCTAATTGCACATGGCATTACTTGACTCCAGAACATACTAAATTTACATTGTCTTAAATAATCACTGAATTATGTTAGCAAAAACTGACTGTCGCACATTATAATAAGGGTATTTATCTTACCCCACTGTGTATCTGCTCCTTTTGTTCTTCACCCTGCTGTGTAGGTATATGCCTGTTACAAATCTAGCTGAGGCTGGGTTGATGCACAAGGGCAACACATTTGCTAGTATTGCTACAGCATAGTTATTCCATAACACCTCAGAAGAACTAGTATATATAGTCTTGGTATTTTGGAAACGGCAAGCAATCACGGCAGTGCACAAACGTCATTTGTACTGCTATAGTTGAGATTCCTCATCCATTGCCTTGTGGACATCCATTCTACACTAAGAATTACACTAACACCATATGTATACTAATCTAGTAATGCAGTCATGCATACCAAACTAACATGACCAATGTGTACCTATGTTACAACTATGAGGAGTTATCCCTCAGGTTTAACATAGAAGTGCATCCAATTGGCTTCAAAAACAATTTGTAGCATGTAGTTCCACATTTCACTAAGCATGCAACTGCACAGGAATAGTGTACCTTATTTATAATAGACTCATATTTCCATATCTAAACCCCATTTAATATTCAATCATTTTACCACTTAGGTACCATCCACTGCTGACCTGATAGGGTACTGTAAGCTGCGTCATCACTGCCCTATATAATGACTATTAAGGAACCCTTTTAAGCCTACAAAACAGAGTATTGAACAACCAACAACTTTACCTGTTCTATTGACAATTAAGTCCTGATGCTGTCTTAAATTGACCTCAAGCCATGTTATTTGGCATAAGTTGGGCTCACACAACATGTCACATGGATTACACCATGTGTCACCCCATGCTTTCTTCCTGGAGGTTAGCCAGCAAGAGTGACAAAACATCTCAACTTAAACTGCTACTTTACTATCGAAACTTTGGTCAAAAACCAATAAATGTGTCTTAATCCAAAGAACAACAGACAGCAAACTTACTGACTATGGAGAACATGGATGCAGCAAAACTGCATGGAAGAAGCAGAATTTACGACTCACATATCACAACCCTGGTCCGAGCTACCATGATTCTGTCTGGTGTCACACCATATGTTCCCCCTTCCTTAAAGTTTCTGCATGCTCCATACCATAGCTATTTCTCTCTAAAGGTTCACCATCTTGCCCTCTGAGGGTAGCACCCTGTGATACATTATCGGTTAAACTACATAGGTATATAGTCAGTGCTGTTATTCTAACCCCCTTACTAAACATGACCGCTGGCAGATTACTAAATTAGGTCAGAGCACATAACATCAAACTATATCTTCATGTCTCCATATATGAACATTTGGACCAAATGTGGCAAAGAATTTGCCCAAGTGACTGACTCAAAGTTGCCCCTACAGCAGACAAAGCATGGTCAAAATCCTGGAAGGCAAGACTGTTAAAAAATTTTTCCAGAGAGCTACAGCTGCCAGATGGCACTGAAAAGGAGATGATATGGAGTAATGTGTTTTCCTGCTGTAGATAATAATGTGATTAGAGTCTGCCAGAGCCAACATAGAAAGCAGTCTTAGGAAGATCCCTTTCCTGTATGGTACACTGCATATACCCTGGTGCCAAAGCAAGCAACCAGAACCAGGTGGCACCCTCTTGTGTTTCAAACATATCTTCTATTTGTGGCAAAGGGAATGCGTCCTTGTGTGTCCTTAAATTTAAGGGATGATAGTCATAACAAAATGTAAGACTTTTATTTTTCCTTTAACTAGGAGAGATTGGAATACCCAAAGACTCTTGGTCTTGTGGATACTGCCTTGTTTGGCACAACTTTCCAAATTCTGTTTTACCTCCTCCTGTAAATGTGAAGGCACTCTCCTGTGTAGGACATGGATGGGAGTTTCATCATGCAGGTGGATTGCTTGTTTCACCATATCTGCAGAACGAAGGTCATCATCTCCAAAACTACAAACTTAAGATTGGTTTTGGAGCAATGTGTGTGTATCTTTTTGTCCATAACCACTTCCTAGTAGTCATTACCCTATTCTGCAGTCCAAACTCTTTATTTTCCTTAAGCTAACCTCTCATTGTGTAACTTAATATACATATGGAAGCGCGATTGTCCATATTGCACAAGGTCTTCTGTAGAACTTTGACAGAGCCTCTATTAGTCCAAATAAATTAATACATCTTCAGTGGGTAACTACCCAGAACATGTTTTGTAGCTTATTACCCGTACATGTCTCTGTGTGCCATGGGTCTGGATGAAATGGCATCCTTGAGAACAAGGACCCACTCTTCCACATCTGGATCATCATTCTTTATTTTGCGACCATGAAGTCTTGGTATGTGACACTTTTTTGATACAATAAAGGAAGCAGCATCCTTGTCAGGCATTTGCAATCCTCAGGGACTAATTACTGACTGGCTTAATATCTGTTGCAGCTTAGTCTCTGCCTTCTCTGCATAGGTTTGCTACATATATGCGTTTGCCTTCACAGCTGTAGCATCACCCTGGAGATCTTGTAATGCATCTTCAGTAACTTAAACCATTGGAACTATAGCTTGCGGTTGCTGCAGCTGCTTTTTACCATAGCTAGACGTGCATTCAGGGCTTCTTAATCCATATTTTGTGTGTATAGAAGCACATGCAAAAATGGCAAAAGAAAATTAAAAAAACAACAGATAAGGAAAATAGATGGTTACCTTACCATAAAGACTTCTGTAGCATTCAAGGATTGACTGTTTAGTGAAGTAAATGAATTTTACATTCCCCAACTGATCAGACAATACAATGCTGAAAACCTGGAAGGCAAAATTTCGGTGGAAGAATACTGTTGCCTACACTAAAACACCTTCCTAATATAACATTTTCCTGGAAAGCACTTGAAGTATGGAAGTACATCACTTCAAATATTATAAACAAACAAAGCCTGTTAACATAATAATGAGCTATGCTTGCTTCCCATAGCACCAATATACAACCTGGGTAAGCATGTATGCAAATAATACATCACCAAATGCTGGAACCAAACCACCACAGGTAAAACTACATACATACATATGAAGGAAAAATGTGATTCATAAAAAAAATGTATTTATACAATAACATTGTACCACACTTCTTTGATAGGAGCGTAGAGTCTGTATAATGTTTGAATCGAACTGGAAGGCACAGAGAGAATAAACTGCAGTAGTAACTGACAATGTGCTTTAGGCAATGATCCCGCCATGTGTATAGGTAGTATACATATTTAACTTTAATCTAGATCATTTGTATTTCTCTGCCAATGTTGATACAGTCAACAGTCTTTGCCTGCCACAGTGAGGGCAAAATCAGTGTCCATATGTTCGGCACTCCATTCAGGTTGACTGCACCAAGTGTGACCAAGATATATGACTGCTGAAACTAGGACTTGCATACTTGAGACTTTATTCCATTTCTTGCACCAAATTTATCCCTGTCAATACATAAAATCCTTCACTTACTAACAAAATCGTTTGATTCCAGCTCCTGGTAGGTTTATTCCATAAGTAACATTACATAGAATACTTTACGTATAGTCACATTGCTGAAATAATGAACAACTTGAAAGAAAATGTATAGTTTGCAGCTAAATCCACATTTCATTACTTGACTCCAGAACACACTAACATAGTCTTGAATACGCACTTAGCCGTGGAAGCAACAACTCACTGTTAAACATTATAGTAAGGACATTTATCTTACCCCATTATGGGTTTGCTGCTTTGCTCTTCCCCTGTTGTGAAGGTATATGCCAGTTACAGATCTATCTGAGACTGGATAGTTGCACAAAAATAACATGTTTGCTAGGATTGCTTAATGATAATTACTCCATGACACCCCAGAACAACTAACATATAGTCTTAGTGTTTTGGTAACAGGAAAGTAATCACTGCAGTGCACATACATCATATGCACTATTATATTTGAGATTCCTCATCCATTGCCTTGTGAACATCCACTCTACACTAAGAATTAAATTAACACAGTATGTATACTTATCTGGTGATCCAATTTTTTTAATAAACTAACTTTCTAACATCAGCAATGCTTACTATACCTTTAGTAAATCACTGGTGTCTGTCTGCAGTTTGGATGCTGAAAAGTATTACGACTCCATTTGTTATGACAGTCTGTTGTATAACCTTATAGAGGTGTATTTGTGTCTTTTTGCCCAGAACCGCTTCCTAGTAGTCATTACCTTGTTCTGCAGTCCAAACTCTTTCCTCTCCATAAGCTAACCTGTCCCTGTCTAAACTATATACATATGGAATTACTATTGTCCATATTGCACACGTTCCTCTGTAAAATGTTGACATAGGCTGTATTAGCCCAAATGAATTAAAGGGTCTTCAGTGGGTAACTACTCAACATGTTTCGGAGCCTATTACCCGTATATGTCTCTCTGAGTAGCGGCTCATTGTCTAAGCTAAATATTCAGCAAAGACAACCCACATACTAACGAGTAAATATGAACGTGGCAAATGATGAATTAGCTAAAAACGTTAAGTTATGCTTATAAATGGAGAGCTTCATTATGGGAGAAGAATAATGTCAAACAAACCATAATTACTAACTTTGTATTGTTCAGGTTAAGATAAGAGCAAATTGACATAGCCCTGAACCAATATGTACCCTTTCCAGGTGGACATCATATTATAGTTAAACCACCCGCCTGTGTATAACTGAAGTGGAAACAAGCTGGTGCATTATATTCAGTCCCAGTGGTTGTAAAATAAACAGTTGCAGCTAGACCCCATGTACAAACCAAGGGAAATCATAACAAGGACTGCAACAATGGACATCCTGCACCACAAATGTAAAACAAACTCCATGATGACACCTACGCCTCAAACAATTAACCTTTATTTCACTGCCAACCATGAGTCAATATATCAATGTAATGTGTCAGGTTTTTCATAATAATGATAATAATAATAATAATAATAATAATAATAATAATAATAATAATAATAATAATAATAATAATAATAATAATAATAATAATAATAATAATAATAATAATAATAATAATAATAATAATCAATGATGTAAGCCAACAATCTAAAACTGTCTTCTTAGAACATGTACTTGCTCTTTGTGGCATGGTCATTGTTGTCAAAGTTTGTCGCTGCATTAGCGTTAATCAGTACACTTATTAATTCTTTCAATGTGCAAAATGGAAAATACTAAACCTTAAACGTTTTCAATTGATAATCCCATGGTACATTACCGGAAGAAAAAAGTATAATTAGACAGTTCAGAACTCAGTGTCAAGGCCTTGTTCTGGTGTGTGTCTCGTGTATTTAATTTTACACTTTTCGACAATGATACTGACAAGTAATGGCCTAACACAACCATCGATCCATTGCGTCGTTCCTCGTGGTCCATTTGTGTAACAAATGCAGCCCCCCCTCTAATGCATGTGGGTACCTCTAGGAACCCCTAGAATTTGCTTAACAGATGGCGCTGTGAATCTGTCTTTATGTGTTTTGCCAGTTTTCCTTCTCTTGATCTCCAAACTGTAAGTTGGACCCTCTTCAAACTTAATGGGAACGTTCCTGACATGGAGTGGATCGTCACCCAAATTCGGCACATGGTATTGCTATCATTTTCATTAATTTCATTTGGAAAAATCGGTAACCTATGCGTACCTCTCATTTGATCTTGCTTTGGTCATAGAAGAGACAGGAATCCCTGAAAATGGCGTGGGGCTGCAGGCTTAAATATGCTCTTAAGTGAGAGCTTCATCGTATGAAGAACATGGCAATGTATAATTTTGGACTATTGTTTCAAAGTGTTTTGAAGAGACTTATCATTATTCATTGAACTGTGCCAATTAGAGTTGGCTCAATTCAGCAAATTCTAAGACTCCAATCGATATGCGGCTAACTGAAGCACTGTTGTCGAGAAATGAAATGTCAGAACGTTGTTTTTGAAGGAAGTCGTCTCTGCTGCAAAGTAATACGGAAAGTATCTTGGAGGAATTGTTGTTTTTCTGTGGAAATTTATTAACATGTAGACCGTTATCTAATAAATGAAACTAATTTTATATAAAAACCGGGCATTAATTAGTGCAGTCATGTAATTGAACGACGCATGAAAATTTATAGTTTGCACAGGTATTGACACATAAATAGATTCCTCACACTATGAAATGAAATTTGTAGTTCATATAAGATCTGTTGTTTTAACATATATATGAGGCAATTGGAAAGAAGGGCATAGCCCTATGTGAGTTCCTCTTGCAAAGACCGACAAGAAACAGGCCGGCCAAACATCACAATTCCCGCCTAGGTGAATGGCCATGCGGAGGCCAAATGCTAGGAAAGAGTTACGTTTATTACATCTAGCTATCAAGCGCGAAAGAGCCATCTCCGGCTTAAAGCTCCGTCTTAGGTAAAATTTCGGGCGCTTATGTATTAACTTAGTATGTTCAAATGATAGCAGATACCGATGATACATGTATACATTCAGCTTAAATGTATACTGCATGTATTGAATATTGAACTGAACCTTTATTTTCACACAGATATATGCATAGACAATTGACAATACAATATATAAATACATGTCCACTGTGGAAATAGTACTCGATGTCGAGTCAAAATATTATTGAGTAACGTTTTGAAACCTTGCACAAAATAGTTCCATTTAGTATTGTTAATATACAGTTTTTACGTCTTCTTATTCGTTTAATTTTGACGGCTTTATGATCTGTACAAATTTTAAACAGTTGCATTGAAGCATAGAATGGAAGTCACGAAATAAAATAACACGATTTTGCTTTCTATCCAATACCACATTTTGGACATGCCTAACATACGGTCTGAACCCCCTGCTGCGGGGTTGGCCACAGCTATTATAGTTGGTTTCATGTGTGCGTGATGGGCAAAGAGACCGCATAGCATCAATGTATCAATGAGTATAGGATTGTATTTGACATCCCATATATGTTGGGTTATTTTACTTGGTCCATCTATGAAATTGTGTCATGCTGCATTACATGATTTCACAAAACCTCAAGGTTAAAAAACATACATTTATAGGAAACAAATCCAAATACTGCTAAAGTGTATTTTTGCTTAATTATACATATCAGACGTTTCTTTGTTCATCTCTGAGGATGGTCACCATGGAAGCAATCTAGAGCAAAGTGGAAATAATTTTATACAGGTTTTATTTCAGGTACTTGAAATGTACACAAAATAGAAGGTGTCTGAATAGGACGGTTTTAAACAGACGTTTCTTTGTTCATCTCTGAGGATGGTCACCATGGAAGCAATCTAGGGCAAAGTGGAAATAATTTATATAGGTTTTATTTCAAGTACTTGAAATGTACACAAAATAAAAGGTGTCTCAATAGGACGGTTTTAAAATGTGTCAATCCAATTGAACACTTAGAAATCAGTTTGTATCTTTAACCACGCTTTTAGTTTGAAGTAAATAACAAAACAACCCGTTTTTGCATACACAGACACAGACACACAAACCTTCTGGCGTGATTACCGTAATGTGCTAATTTGGTCAAAGTACAACCCAAAAGTCAATTAAATAACAAACAAAAAAGATAAAATTGCAAGCTAATTTATTCATCATATATCAATTTAACATAAATCCAATTTCCAACGTTCTCTATCAATGACATGTCAATAGTTGTTTCAGTGTAGTGGAAATCGAAAATAAACTGGCCACAGGTAACAAACCAAGCAAACTATCGTTTAGCTTTACCTTCACCCGCTCATGCTCTGACCACAAGCTTGGAATGCAGCATTACAGCAAACCACTCCGCTACGTGGTTATAAAGCGCGCATGGACAAACGAAATATTAAACCCTTCGGTCTGGTAGTAGGACGCACATCCCGCCACTCCAGGTAAGCAAAACTAGTACAACATTCAAATGAATCAAATTTCCCTGCACGGTTAGCTATCTTCATTAACTCGTTATACATTTCTACATTTCTCTTTGAACCAGATATCATTACAAATGAAGACAGCCAAGCATGTTGTGATTTTTTAAGAGTGCCTGAACAAAGCTTTCAATAACAAGGAAAATAAACTTCGAATTCTTTGTGAACCGTTATACTGCTATTTAACATTAATGTGTCCAGAATTTGACCTTTGAGGGTCTGGAAAATTCGTCTCTTCTGATAACAGTGAACACATGTTCTGCGATTTCTTTATTTGTCAAAATTTTAATTCTGTTTTAAGTGATTTACAGGAGTTCGTTTCAGATGTGCAACTTTTATGTCAAAGTCATTATGATGGAATTTGTTGCTTGTTCTACACCTGATAATGATGACACAATATTCAAAGCAAATGAATAGGTCTCCACTGCAATATATATAAATGTATATATATATATATATATATATATATATATATATATATATATATATATATATATATATATATATATATGTATATATAAATATATATCAGTGTGTGAGTTTGTGTGCTAGTTGTACTCTACATAAATGAGTCTAACCACTACCTCATCGGTCTTAAGTGTCCAGTCTAGTTTGAGCCCCTCTCATTGTTACTCTTTTCAGCCAGCCGTAGTTCCATCTTATGTTTGTTTTGTTGAGTCCTAAAGTCTTTTCTGGTATCTGTGTGTGACAAGATCTCATACAGGGCCTCATCCTGTTGTCTAATCGATTAAAAAACTTCGTTAAAAGGGCACTTTTACGGTTACCGAAACGTTGAAACTAGCAAATATATCTGCCGAAATATTCTCCGATTTTATATCTAAACGAAAGCCATTCAGTGGACATTAAATCTTAAAAACTCAAAAATTGAAGATAAAAGGTTGCTTATTCCATATGCTACAAGGGAATGGCCAATTTATCAACCTGGGGTCACTTTTGTACCTTGAAGCAGCTGTAAATACTACACATTCTTCGGCGATGTGGCCAATCCTTCTCTGGTAAAGTCTAAGTCTCTCCTCCTACACTGTTCTTTCACTGCTTCCCGCATCTGAATAATAATACAGCATGATTGAACTTGTTTTTGGTACAAAATATTTCACATAATTTCTCCACTTTGCTTGGCATATCTCTCACACCAATATTCCTTCTTTTTTTCACAGCTTGTATATAAAGCATATAAATATGTCCATTCAGTAGCTCCAGTTATCCATATATATTTTCCTTTGGCTAAATTCCATTAGTTCATTGGCCACTGGTTCTTCCAAAATTCCCTCACAGTTTGTAAAGCAGCTCAAGCTGCTTTGAATATCACTGGCAGTAAATCGTACAAAATGATATTTTCTGTATATTAAATCACACATCAGCATTAATTTTCAATTTCTTTATACATATTACATAATCCTCCGTCTACAGGTATTGTTTGTGGGCATTTATGTCAACCGCAGTATTCAAGTTATTGGCACTAATTATTAATGACGCAGTTTTTACCTAACATTTACATCTTTCAGTACAATGAAATATTTTCTCAATTTAAATTTGAACTTAAATATTGTCTACGTTCATACATTTTAGTCTGGTTGAGATTGTACTGTAAAACCGTTGTGCCACTTAGTAAAAAGTTCTCTTTGAGTAAGTTCTGAATTAAAGGTAACTTCTTTTCAACCAAATATCTTCGCAACCAATCTCTCACATGTGCCCTTTACGGTCCGTAACCAACCAGATTTATCCAATGCCAACAGCTCTGATGAATCTTTTTTTATGTTACTTAGCAGCTTGTAAGTGTTAGTTGCTATAGATTTAAATACTCCCCATCCAGTGATTGTGTGGATTCTATGACTGACGGCGGATATCATGACTGAAGCGTGTAGCGCTGAGGTCATGATTTTCGACGGATTACATAAAATCCACACAATCACTGGATGGGGAGTATTAAAGTCTATTCTATCATTGTTAGACTTAATCTAACTCAAATAATTACCCCCAAAAGCAGCACTTTTCGCATAGTAGGCCTACAAATATCTACCAAGTAACAGCTTCCAGCTGATCTCCGAGTAAAGTGGCACTTCATTGCAATCACTATGCATAGTGACAAATTACTGCAATGAATTTAAGTGTGTGAGTTAATGCAAGCAAAGAGTTCCATTGATTCTTCCAATCTTAGAACACTACACACACATACAAACACTGTTAGATTGTGAGTAAACACTGTGTTCAACTAGAACATCACATTTTGGAATCAATTAGGGATGCCAAATAGTAGAAACGGTATGTAAATTGTTTCCAATGGAAGTTTTCAATTCTGTCAACAGACGGCGCTGCAAATATGTAAACAAAGCGTTCCGGTCCACCTCGAAACATTTTAACACCACAAACTGTTTGCATCAAATTTAAAGTTTAGAATCCCAAACTTATAATTTTTTTGTTAGATAAATGTTCAACCAAACAAACAAACAAAAAAATTCATTATAAACCGGTTGAAGGAGCCGTGGTTAGTGCTGATACTAGCACTGGTCAAAGATTAAACTGCATATCCAGATAAAGGATCCGAATCATGTTTTGGTAGTTACCGCTGATGACCCCATTTAGGCAATGAATGAAGGTATGGCTTTTCTTCTGAATTATTTTGCTTATTCAACGTGGGACATAAATAAGTAGGTTTTTGAGTGCTAATCAGACTAGTCAGGATTAGGAAGTGACAGGACTGGACATGGATAGTGTAAATCTTGGATATAGATTTTGTTTGAGCTTCTCAACCTGAGTATAGCTGAGGCGTCGACTTTAGTAGAGTAATATAGCCAGTGTCACTGTCCGACTAGTACGCTTGCATCCTTCGGCGTCTCTTAAAGTTTGTAGCAAACACTTTTTAACAATAGCCAGGGTGATTATTCTTATAATCCACAACGAAAATAAACATATTGTGTCCATGAAAAGATTGTGTACATCAACCGTCATGTAATGCGGCATGCGTATAGCGCATGACAAGCACAAATTGCAAGGCATATACATGAACATCATTAGGAAATTAGCATCCAGTCGTCCCTGGAACATATTTGTAAATATGCCAACCATAAAATGTAATCTGAGGCTCACAATAATCTTTGTTTGAAGATAATTGACCAATACACACAAAAAGTTTCAAGGTAGCTGTTTCAGGAATATTTAGTGCCACATGGCACACGCATCTCCACATAAGACCTGTAGAGAAACTGGCGTGTGTCCTGTAGGTACCTATGGTATTAATATAACTTTGACATACCCTCTTACCAACAGCCCTTGTCAATGCTAGTGAAATCTCACACAATCAGCGTACTTTTAAAAATTATTATAGGCCTTTTATACAAAGTTACTTAAAGAAGAGGTATTGATAGAACTGGAAAAGTGAAGAACACAGACGCCTGCACCTGCTATTTGTGGATATTTTATTTTCTTATGATGGAACGTTTATAAGGGCAAAGAGACTACACGCAAAAAACTTTAAATCAGCTCACCTCGCCCCCTTCAATGATGACATGGGTGTCGTGTCAATGGACGCATAGACACGGCAATCAAAACTGTATACAAGTGTACATCTTCACAGGCTGATCAATATATTTATGAAGTGTTATGCATCAAATTTAAATACCTTTTGACAGACATGCATGTGGTCCAAAATTTGACATTGGGCTATGCTCATTGTCACCAAGTCAAAGGTGTCAGTCGACAGGGTGATTTAATGTACATGTGTACCTGTGGAACTCCTTGACGTTGGTTGAAATACTTTTGGAGATACATGCACCGCAACTTTTACATCAACCAGTGGTTGTTTTCACCAAATAAATGCAGTCAGACTGATGCACAGATAATAACAAATATCCTGCAATTTCGCATGGTCTCATCCCATATGCGAACGACTTATGCACACTCATAATACACTTTAACTGTACCCATTTGTTCTTCAAGTCTGCTGTAATTGTTCAATAATGTTCCATTGGACGACTCAATCCATACCCAGTTGTTGTCTAAGGTCGCTGCATCTGTACCCAGTCGTGCTATAGATCTGTCATTTAGAAATATAAATTGATGATTTGGAGATTTTTTTTAGAATAATATTACATGAGATTTTAGATTTGTGGGCATTAATTTAGTTGTTTGTCAATAAAGCGATCAATATGGGAGAACCGGATTACAGGTCAAATCCATTAATTCATGGCCTGCTCGAACATCGATTTTATAGTATCGCCCTGTAAATATTCATATTTTATTATGGAGCTTTTTGTGATATCTCATTTCCTATATGCACGTTGTGATTGTTTCATAGTAAACCGTTTCTGACATGAAGCAGCACACAAGACCTTGCTTTTGTATGAGGCAGTTACAAATTTATTCTGCATTTATCAGTGATTAACCTCGGTTCTATCCCCAGATGCCAATATTTGTCCACCTTGTTGCCAAAGAAACTGTACGAAAGTGCTGTCCAATTAAGTCATTTGTGCGAACGATTTCAGAATAGATGCTTGGGTCGCACCAACATAGTGCAATTTAAAGAATTTACAGTGCACTATATCTTTTCTAATTTCTTCTGTGCAGACCATACTGACACGGCATCAATGACAACTGTCATTTCAACATCAATACGGTCTTCTACAACAGCATCGTTGTCGACTACTTCAACTCCAGTGCCAGGTACCACTTCGTCGGTTGCCACTTCCACACCAAGTACCATCGCATCAGCTGCCACTTCGACACGAACCACTACCAAATCTACACCGAGGCCTGGAGTAAAGGCAGGTAAGTCCAGCTTCTGTCAGGATATATGATAAGAGAGAAAACGTTATTTTAATAAGAAGACCTAGCACTTATTCAGCCAAGCCTATGCATTTAATTATATTTATGTCATTTCTTGGACAGTATAATTTTTATTTTGCTTGAAAAGTTTTAGTTTGATCGCCAAGAACACACATTTTATTACACATGTTCCTTCTTTGAATCCACAGTGGAGTGTCCAATTGTCTTATTTGTGTACTTGGTCACTCTATTAGGTGGATACGTTTGCTTTTATCAACTTAATTATTTGGGCAACAATACTTTCTACTTTGTACAAGTATTTCATTTAAACAGTGAAATAATTGATTCTGTACCTTGACAGGTAGGATACTTCTGACCATTTAGTATCTATTAGAAGTTCGACGATATCGTGATGAAACTGGAGAAATAGACATCATTATAAGATTGATCCTTACTATTTAAATTCAATAAAATAATGCAACTGTATCAAAACATTAATGCAGACGATAATGAATGTCAATGTTAATGCACATAGGTTATATGCATTAATAATATACATGGGTAATATCCGCTTTTAATATACATTGGTAAAATATATAGGTAAGATACATTGGTCATATACATGGGTAACATAAATGGCTCATGGCAGTGGATTTGAAATTAAGTCCAGACGTATTAGATAAGGAAGGTCTGCTTTTTACACCTATTTAACATTTTGGATGTCAGTTTGTTCTCAGGTTTTGGGCGTAAAGTAAAAAAGCCTAACGTCTGACGTACCCCTTAACAATTGCAGTGTTTTATTCCAACTGTAAATTTTTATAAAGTCCCCTGATTTCGCTGTATGATTTTGTTTCTTTTATTTCGCTGATTCCAAGAAAACGTGCAAATAAATCAAAACGAATTACTTAACATAAATTTCACCGTCTAAAATGATTAAATATAAATATTCGTTAAATTGCTGTCGCAAAATATTAAGATTTTATGAACGTAAATTAGGTAAACTTAGAGGATTTATCAGGTTCATCAACTTTAACAATATCGCACAGTTTCAAGCCATAATGAGACTTGATCAAAGGGTAGATTTTTTAAAATGAAAATCTGGTCAATAATTCGGTCAAACAAGTGAAATTAATTGAAACTGAAAGAGTGTTTGATATGTGCACATTTTGTGCTCTGTATCTCCACTACGGTATTGTTAAGTATAATCCCATATATCGGATATTCGTCGTATAATGGTTCCTATCGGGTAGTTGTATCATGGTACATATTGGATATACATATCACCATTCATGTAGAATATTTGCATCATCTTTCCATTAGTTTTTTCGTATCATCATTTATATTGTGTTTGCGTTCGTTTATGTGATTCTCATAAAATAGTGTAGCCGATGGAATTAAGTTGAAAATTGCTTGAATGATTTCTAGGAATTATTCTATTGATACAGAAATTACATATGCTGGAACATTGATTATGGTCAGCATTAGTTACACTGCTTCCCTGAATGACCCTTCATCACGGGATAGACAGAATTTAGACAGCAAGCTTATTGGTCCGGTAAGAACTTTATTTTTTCGGCATGTGGCGACTTAACTTTCACATTGTGTTCACATGTGAGAGACAGACACATGTTCCAGATATACAAATCTAAGGTCACTCATTCGTCAGTTCACACAATGGGTTGTCCGGTTCCTGCTGAAAAGTACGTTAGCAGGGAGACCGGGGCTAGTTCCAACATACTCAGTTTTCTTCCTATACCGAATCATTCAGATATAGTTGCTATTGTAATATCTTGGTCTGTTATATACACATATGGAATAGACCTTGTTTTCCTATATTACTTGCGTGATGGTCCTGTCATTCATTGTCCGTGATGTGTTTGGTAATACCGATGGCCAGCTAAGGGAGATGCTGCAGCATCGATATGTTTCTTTGTTTGTTCGTCCGTTAGCTTCCATGGTCTAACTCAGATTTTGAAAATGTATTCCTCGTGAGCGATAAAGTGAAAACTCTCTGGTGAAAAATAGATATTGTGCCTTTTTATAGCAGTAACGTCTTGGTACAAGCAAAAAGACTTACTCAAGGTTAAGAAAATTAAGAAAGGAGAGTTTATAGCGACAAATATAGCAATGTCTATGCAAATTGTTCCTTACAGAGAAGCGTGCTTTTGGCATTACAGCTTCAGGTTACATGATGTATCAAAAATATAATGTGCAATACAACTTTAATCAAGCTAGTGTCACCGGTTTCCGTTGCAAATACGAACGACCTGTAATTTATTTGTTTGTAAACGGAGAGGAATAATGTCAAAACACGAGCCTAATATATCTTGTTGTCAGCAATGCAACCAATCAGATGTTATTGATTTCCTCGAGGATGGTATTCATAACCATATAATACACAATATTCTGATTATTACCAAAAAAATTCAAATGCGGCATAATGCTTCAATATCATCCAAACTCGAAAGCCGTTAGCATGCCATAC
Organism: Hermodice carunculata; assembly: GCA_964020975.1. Classification (NCBI taxonomy): domain Eukaryota; kingdom Metazoa; phylum Annelida; class Polychaeta; order Eunicida; family Amphinomidae; genus Hermodice; species Hermodice carunculata. The sequence continues at coordinate 34,669,471 of OZ026628.1, read as the reverse complement.
CCTACGATTTTCATTTATTACACACAGAAAGATCTGAATACAAACTCGATGTGTTTGCTTCTGATTCGTTGGTAATAATTCCTACAAAACCTATCTAGGTTATCTATGTGCATATATATATATATATATATATATATATATATATATATATATATATATATATATATATATATATATATATATGTGTGTGTGATTGTGTGTGTGTGTGTGTATTTCAGATTAAGACTGTTTACCAAGCGTCGACAAAAAGCGAGTCTGTGAAAGTGACCATCAAAAGCTACAGGTAGGATAATTTTAGAAGTGACAGAACATTTTAATGAAATATATGACAAAAATAGAGCGGCATAATCAAAATATGTCAAACCAACTGCATTCCTAAACTTTGAAATCAGATAGATGCAAACTGGTGTGTGAAAAGTATACTGAAATTGTGTGGCACAATTCTTTAATGCTTTATTCCCCACACAAATTTGATTTTAAACATAAGTGTGCGCGAGAAATCCCACACATGTATATGTTGCAATAGTGTAGGATTATATGGGAGTACTTTTACAAGTACATTATCTCACAAAGGACATCCGACAAAGACAACATTCTTCATATTAATGCAGACCAACGTTGTAGCGTATCTATAAAATATGAAATCAGGACAATCTCTGATGCAGTTTTGAGTCCTGCGTTTCCCACAAGCAATTATTCGCGTAAATTAACCCTACTTTTGTCCCTTTTTATCTTCAATACTTTCGAAGACAACAGTTACGTTATTATGCCTTGTTAAATATATTTCTGATAAAGATATACCTTTATTTGTGCATTTCGTTCAAATATTATGCAATTTATCTGGCCGTGATTGTGAGAGTCTGTGCTTATACAATTGTTCGTAATATCACTCACTGTTATGATGTGTCGACCTCCGAGAAGGAATATCCTTTGCACTTCGTAGTGGTAGAGATTAACGAAATAAGAATTTTTACGTTGAGTGAAATCTCACATTTCTAGAAATATTTTGTGACTATGTTAGCATGACGGTCACCAATACTGACAGCGCATGTTGCAAAGAAAATGTCCCATTGATTCAGTCACTATATTCATAACCACATGCATGGAACCACCAAAATTTCTGCCGTGCACTGTGCATGGCTTCTGTCATTTATTTATCATCACCAGCGTCCTGACATCATCATC
>OZ026628.1:34628586-34668086 GCA_964020975.1 Hermodice carunculata | reverse complement strand
ATCATCATCATCATCATCATCATCATCATCATCATCATCATCATCATCATCATCATCATCATCATCATCATCATCATCATCATCATCATCATCATCATCATTGTAGCGTTTTACCACATTCAGTTAAGAACTGTTCTTGTATTAGGCCAAGTGTTTCACTAATACAATACACATAATCATAATGATGGTAATACAGTACATTTAAACTAAATGCAACAAGTGCCCAACGTCATACAAAAGCAATGTACACATTCATTACAATGTACAAGCAAAATACAAATGAATAATAAAACAAAGTGACAATTTACGCGTGTTACCCCCCCCCCCCCATGATCCTTGAAAGTCAATACAAAGGCTTCTTTGCAGAGGGATCACTTTAATGTAGTTTGTCCCAAATGCAAAGACTATGGACAGGTGTATTGTACAAATATGTATATATTTTGTAGTAGACATTTAATCATAAAACATTAATTGCCAGTAACCAAGTCATTGTGTCTACTGCTTAATACACCAATAAACAATATGAACAATGGGAGCTTTAAAAGGGTATTAAAAAACCGAAATCAACTAACAATTTGTGTAAACATAATTCCATTTCACAAGTGTAAAGAGACACTTCATAAGTTGGGACCAAACTCCCGAAAGTTCTAAATGCTGTGAAATATGCCCACCCATATTGAGCTAATGGGAAAAATGGAAACGCAGTTCTCTGCCCCTCCCTACACCCAGAGGAGCAAACTGAGATAATTGCGCCAGGTAAATCATGATATTCCATTCCGCAGTAAATGTATATCTAAGTTTTGGACTTAAAATTGGTTTCGCCCTGTAATAATCTTGTTTCTTGAGGGAAGTCATACCAACCCTTTTGGCAATTTTATAAAAAATTGTTTTGACCGATGTGGTTGGTCCTGAGTACCAGGGAATTTACATGACTATTTCTCGCAGTATGGTGATTGGGACACTGGGATTCAGATATCTTTCCGTGAGGTAAGTGGGACATTCTTCATGGAGAAATGTCGATAGGTTTAGTCCGAGTTGGTAGGCTCGTAGAGCAGTGCCTAGCGGACAAGCTGCCTGTCTTTAACTCCTTTAGGCCCAAATATGCACTAGGACGGAGATTATGTGTATAACCAGCCAGATAATATTGGAAAATCTGCAGTTAACAGGCGTAAAAGCTACAAACTGAGTAGTCATAAAATGTTGAACAAAGGCATGTCCCAGCATCTTGTGGGTCTTAAATTTGAGAAATTGACCTTGTCTACAAAGAAATGTCAGGCATGAGGAGTAGCAGTTTCCTTTACATTATTGTTTTTTTATGTGTAAGCTGACATTACTTATTTAGGTTCAATCCAAGGTACTTCACATTTGTTGCTGACCATATTTTTTATTCTTGGTATTTGATACTAAAATCATCCACTTTTCAATATTCATTTTTAGCCAAACAAGGTGAACTCAGCCTTTTCGATATGCACTGATAACTTGTTGTCAATTAACCATTGATTGCAAAGCTGATGATTAATGCCAAGTAACAATGATATTTTTAGCAAAGATAAGAACGGAAACAAAACACCTGAGCCCCCTCCCATTAGGCGAAGCGTCTGGCAATGTATACTGTGGTCTACAGTGTCATATGTATTTTGAACGTCGCTGCAAACCACCCCTGTGCAGTAAACGTCAGCTATAGTGACTTTGATATAGTCAATTTAAATGGATTAGGCAAATGTTTGGGGAAAAAACACATGTTTTAAAGGATAAGCAGACTTTTCCTGTGGTGAGTCAGTTGATAACTTTGGCTTAGTCTTTCAGGAATCTAATAGGTATCATGTCCAGTCCTGTACCTTTAGATGTGTTAAGAGACCTCAGGTAGGTGTCACAACACAAAGTCACTGTCAACATTCCGTAAAACAAAGACGCCTGGAATAATACGTTTCTCTTCGTAAAACGTTTTGACTTTGGCTGAGGATTAAATAAAGAGTTCAGAGGGGGCAGTAACTTTTGAACGAAATAACAATCTCTGCTGGGGTCAAAGCAAAGGTCACCATCAGTGTTGAAAATTACGTTAGGTTACCCGGAGAAGAATCTGAATATCTCAATTTACTTAATGTCAGCTGTAATTTCTTAGGATCAATTCCATTTTCATCTAGCCTCGCAGAGAAACAATCGGCTTTGTCTCTTTATGTCTCTTTGGATTTTTAGAATGTTACAGTGTTTCTTGCAAACCTTTATGTTCATAGTGTGGTTAAGGGTCCACGTTTATGAAGAAGACATATCTTATCCAATATTTCTGAAATGATCCAAGGCCCTATTTTATTTTTGGCCCGTTATTTGGCAAGGGAACAATTTGGTCTATGGCAAAGATAAACATGGATTTGAAGCAGGGCCAGGAGTCTAATTCTTGAGGGATCGAATGTTGATTGTGTCATGAAGATTGAAAGTAACCGTACCACCTTCATGGTGCAGTATGTTCCCATGCGGTCACTGAGACCAATCGGTAATACTCCTGGTTGTTTTTTTTCTTTGTCAATGACTACATTGTGATCAATACAGGAATTGCTGTCTTATACACCTCTGGCATCTTCTGTAATCAGCTGATAACAACTGAAAAACTTCTAATTATTGAATTCTCCATAGATGCGGGTTGTCATTAAGCATGCAGATATCCGTATCATCAAGTATAAACACTTCTAGGTCAGACCTTTCGAGATGATTGGTTAGTTAAGACTTCAATGTCTTTGAGAAATTTGTAGTAAGTGCATTGCATGATTCGACAACTTTGGGAAGTAATATTGTTGCTAAAGTGCTTCGAAACCATCAATGTTGCGATCGTGTTTGGCATTGAAAAGCTATGTAGCTACTAATGTATATACAAATACCAGCTCTTTTACGACTAGACTCTTTCCTTATGGCAGGGAATAACATTTTCCAGCGCCCAAACGTAAAAAAAGTAGCAGAGAGTCATTGCATTTGTTGATTACATGCAAATTTAAAAGTCAATAAAGCACCTGGGTGGTCACAGCATTTTAATGTTGAGCTGGCCCAAGTTGTCGAATGTATCTGATTAGTAGACCTGTGAAAATGACTGTACAGTGTGGAGCTGTGTAGAATCATTTTATAGAGTTTGAGACCGCACTGGCCAAAACAGAGTGGGTATGACAGATTTAAATATAAAACAGTTCTTCTTGGTGTTTGGAACATTCTAGAGCAAGCATCAACGTGACTGCTTTTGCGCTCCTGCCTTTAATATGGTGTTTTCATTACTAATGTTCATTAGCCTGGTAAAGTACATGTATATACACGCCCTGTCTTCATACAGAGACATTTATACCATGACACAACCATCCGATGTCATTTTAGGAAACAAACAAGTTCAATCAAGAACATATGAGATCATTTTAGTTTTGTATCTGTTCAACAAAACCAACCACAGTCTGGGCACTGCAGCAGATAATTTTGTTTTTATTGTCAGTGAACGAAATTAACAGCTTTCCTCGGCACGAAATGCAGTCGACGAATGCAAGAAAACATGTGAAAATTGGGTCATTGTAAATAAACATAGGGTTAGTTATAGTCATTTTAAGTTAATGAATTGTAGTTTCTTGGTACAAACTGGGTTATTGTCCAGTGCCATTGACCTGCAACAATTATGTACATATTGTATTTGCCTGTCTGTAATGCACATTTGGCCCCACAGAGGGCGTAGTCGTGTCAATAAAGAACTTTGAACTTTGTGACTTGAGCTGCAAATTACCATGATGCTTGTAGGCTTCCAAACCAAGGGCATATTACCATGATACATTCAAGCTACAAAGACTTAGTGCCCCATATTACCATAATAAATTCAAGCTACAAAGACCTTGGGCATATCATCTCAATATTATGATTTATATTAGCTTCCAGTCTCGCCTACATTTTTTCCGTTCCGGAACTGCTTGAATCAAAACATTAAAGATAACAACCATGCATTTACTTCTGTGCACTTTTGGTCGGTTTTAGCAGGCGCTTACACATTTTACAATGTTGTCTTGAAAACACTTTTCCAGGCGTGGTAGTGTCATTGCTGATTACGTGGCGGTTGTTATAAATCCTGCTGTTCAAAAAAGTGCAACTGAAATGCTAAACGCCCTTCGACAAGAACTTCCCGCATTTAACCTCACTGAGGGTCCAACACCAGGCAAAGTTAGTGTAGGTAAGACTTATTACCCATTTGGGGAATCCATCATGTTTGAAGGTGAGTACTTGCGAAACTCTACATGCAGGGTTATGGGATCCTGCCTGATTGAAGTGAGACTGGGACGACGGCCTCTGAATTCCTTTTAAATGTGAAGAAAAGTGTATTCCCCTTTCATGAGGCCACATTTTTCTTTGTTATTAGGGTGAATATTGCGTCGGCGGAGTACGTCAAAACGAAATGTAAAATAAATCTGATCATAAATAAATAATATATATGTATGTATGTATATATATATATATATATATATATATATATATATATATATATATATATATATATATATATAAATGTGTGTGTGTGTGTGTGTGTGTGAACTCAGAACTCGTACCATTTTTATTTGACCAATGATCAAGTAACACATACATTGATTACAACATTAAAGTGTTAACACACAGAAGTTAACAGTTTGAGAGTCTCAAATTGCACAAATATTGCCAAGATGACCCTCAGCAAAGAGTTGTACATTTGTGGGCTGTTGGGCCACTTGAATGGAATAGCAAAATGTTAAATAAGGACACTGCAATGAAAGTCACACTCACTGCTTACAATAAATATTGCAGTTTGGTAGAGTATATTGCAAATGGTAAGTATCAATAAAAAAAGATTTAGTTTTAGTGGACAAGCCATGATATTAATGCGTAAATATCAAGTCTATGATGCTTGGTGAGAGGTACTTCAATTTTTCTAGCCTATAATATCTAATGCAGATTTAAAAAAAAAATTTGATACAGCAGGCTACCTCTATGACTGTTATTATAGTTGTAATGAACCCGAAATATTTCAAACATATTTTGAAAGTAGTTTGGAGCTTCCTTGTTTTTTTGAATTTTAACTAACATTCAAATAAATATATCCTGTATTTTCAGGAGCTTTTAATTGCTTGAAGAGTAGATACGTATGGGCATTTGAAGGTGATTTAGAAATTACAGGTACATGTATTTTTACAAGGGGAAAGGGGACCCGTACAATAGACACATGGCACGATAGAATAATTTAAATGAGGTATCTTTGTGGGTACATCTTTGGTGTGTGTGTGTGTGTGTGTGTGTATGTGTGTGTGTGTGTGTGTGTGTGTGTTAATAAACTGTTCAATACAATGTAATGAGTTCTATTACGTGATACTGATTCCATTAAGAGTCGATTAGACCCTCCGTTCCAGTTACAACAATAAATATCCCAATATCTCTTTAAGCCCGATAACAAGTTTCCTATTTATATATACTGTCCCAATTTTTTGAAAATTTGAATGGCAGAAGCTTGATTGTGTTACACACACAAACATATCCCTATATATATATATATATATATATATATATATATATATATATATGTATATATATATATATATATATATATATATATACATTTACTAATATTGATATCAGTTTAAATGGTTTTATTTGTACTTTTTATGCCTTCAGAAATGTGTGTTAGTGGTGGAATGGACGTCTGAAAGGAAAAACAACCAATATTTTTTTCACATCTGATAACATAATTGAAAAAAATCTCGATTTTACAAACAAAAAAATCTTTAAATCCTCCATTCCGACCCATAATATGCAAAAAATTGGTAAGCAAACAATTTTTGGTAAGACCACACTGTGTATTTTAAAGAAAACACATCTGACCGAAGTTGACTTTCAGTATCATTGACTTTCGCTGATTACCGTTGGATTGACGGTGAGCACAACTGACTTGCTTGAATACCACTGCCTTGCCTGTGAGTACCGCTTTCTTGGCTGTGAGTACCGTTGTTAATTTTGTAGACATTACCTGCCCTGATCCCGGTCATGTTGCCAATGGAAATAGATCGATAGAAAACTGGACTTACTTGATCACTGTAAGCTACACCTGCTGGCCTGGGTATGAACTCCAGTCAGGTGACCAACGAAGAACATGCCAGGCTGACAAAACCTGGAGTGGGAGAGCCCTAATCTGTAGAGGTAATTATATTTACAAATGCTGGTAACTTCGCGCCAATCACTATACAAGCGCAGTGCAATTACCCGGCATGCACCGATTCACTTATTTGGGATATCGCTTAGATAAGTGGGCGATATCGTGATATCATTTACCGGTAACGCCTTTATATAATCCATTCCCTCTAAAGCAGCTTTAATGGTGTGGATTTTGCAGTGGAAAGCTGAAATGACCACTCTAAAACCACATTTCAGAACACGTTAATTTGTATGTGTGTGATTCGGTATGCACTTCCGTTTTGTACTGGAAGTGTTGCTGTAGAATTTCGAAGCAATGGGTCTAGCTGTTGTAGAGTTTTCTTTATTTTGCAACAAAATAACAAAAATATTAAAGAATCCGACAGTCACTGAAACATGACGAAATGATGACAGTGTAGCTCCACCCAGGATACATGCTCACTGACTTTGTTGCAAATCTGGCTGACAGCTTTAGATATGAAATAAAAAAAAATGTGGAATTCTTTTGCAATCTGCGTTGACTTACGTTGAATTCCATAGGAATGAATGCATAACCAATAGGGATCCCTAGCATCACCACCTAGTGAACATCTTTGATTTTTGGGCAAGGTACATTTTCATAAAGTTTCATCATAATCTGATGATGGTTTTGTAAAAGGAATCGACCATAGTAAACACACCAACACACAAGTTTGTGAAAAAGGTCAAACATCAATGGAGCGCTACCTACCATTTGGCCAAAGTAGATACCGTCCAAAGTAGCCTTTCCACCAAATGTAAAGTGAATATGACTGACGCTTTTACACAAGAAGCCAAAAATGTGAATTGCCATTGCAATCTTCATTTCCTTACCTAGTAACTGATAGGAGTGCATGCATGGATCAACAATTATCCGAAATGAACAAGGCAGGGCCCCGCGGAACCAACCCGCAGCAAAAAAAATAAAACCCTTTTAAAAGGTACAAAATTTGATCATTTTTCAGCGTATTTGAGGATTTTAGAAAAGAAGCCATAAAATGGGAAAAACCTACAAAAATTCATTCAAAGGAGATAACAAATCGCAGCGCTACAAGTGGAACATATTAAGGTCCAGAGGTCCCCAAACGTACCCTTATGCAATTTCGAAGCAATTGGCCGAGTGGCTTTGGAGAAGCAGTTTTTTAAAGATTTTGGCAATCTAAACGTCAATGGAAACTGACTATTTGATATTGATAGAGTCCGACTAAAAAAACATTTTCATCAAGTTTGAAGTTAATTTGGCGAACAGCATTGTAGATGTTGAAAATGTCAATTGCGAATGACGGACAAGAAACCACCCCCTCCCGCCCACGTATTGTCACCTGACTAACAAACAAAAATAAAATAGTGTTGAAAATAATATACTTCGCTTGTGACACTATCGATTATGAGGGCAAGTTTTCCTACCCCATTGTCCCCCTTTCCGCGCCTACCCCACAATGTCGAAAGGTATTTGGTACATTCCTTTGAAACTACGAGTACAATGATGTATGAGTATTGACAAGAATACATAACAAAAAATACGCGATTTTGTTTTAAAACTGCTATCGTTAACTTGCCGTTCATTTTATGTATATGATTCATTTATTTTCCTAGCATGCTATTGTCTATATATTACACGGGTGAGGCACTATTTGAAATATCCTTGCTAGTGAAAATTCAAGGGCAGAATCAAATGTTCAGTTTCGTTATTGTACTTTGTGGAGGTTTGTTAGTCTTGTCTTTTCATCGTATTTTGTAAAAAAAAAAGTCATATAATACTCAGGTTTGATAAAGCTTTATATTAACACTCAAACTCCTGAGTAATAATAAGGGCCAATAGTGACATATAGAGGATTGGCGCTTGCCTTCGTGTGTCACAGTTATATCGTGTGGAGATCCTGGCCAAGGAGAAGATGCCACAAGATCAGGAAGACGTTGGACATACCTAAGTATAGTAACGTACGCATGCAACAGCGGCTACAGACCTGATTATGGTGATCAAAATCGGACCTGTCAAGCTAACAAATCATGGAATGGAACTGCCCTAACCTGTACAAGTGAGAAGCATACTAATGAATTGTACTTGTGTTTACTTTGAACGGATGTATCTGGTATCAATCTTTATTCTGATTCCAAAGGAAAGTGTATATGTATAGTGGCCGAAACTTCTTCCTTATTTGCCTTCTGGTATAACTGTTTGCTGGTACGTATCATTCTTCAGCCCAAATCAAATATGGAGGCCAACTGCACATGTTTGACAGTAGAAATATTATAATGCAGTCTCTTGTTTCTCTATTTTGTTAAATTTTCTCCCCCAAAAAGGCTGTGATTCAGTTTCCAGTGTTCACAAAATGACGTTCCTAGACTAAATTGTAACTATATATAATGTGCTAATTAGTAGTCCATGCATGTGTTTTTTTTTCTATTACTTTGCACCTGGCATCAACCTATAAAATTATGCATGTTTCTGAAACTGATTTCATATAATGGACGCACGACAAAGCTTAAATGTATAAGGCCCCCTTGCCCACGTGCAACCGAACAGTGGTTATATCTCTTTTTATTCCTTCTCCAGGTGAGCTGAAGAAACTCTCCAAGGCTAGTATCACATGTTTGTATTTCAATCATTTCCATTAATAATCTTGTTTTAATTACATATGCACAGGTGTGGAACAAGATTTAGTTCTGTAGACCACAAACCACAAACGTATAAGTTCCAGCAAAGTTTTCTATATATCAGTTTACTTTGTCAATTAAATGTTGCCTTATCCAATGGACCAAATGCAATTCGTCAAGATGAATTTCGTGACTGGCAGAAGATTTAATAAAATTAAATCACGTTCTCTTGGTGGTGAACTTATTAGTACTCTTATTAACTGGAACTTATCTTGCTGTGATTGTAATTCATTTTAATGTATTTCTAGTTGCCTTTAAATATAACAAGTGTAGAGACCGCTGCCCGCACCGTTGCTACATTGACAATAAAAACGTCAAACGTAACCGCCAGAGAGGTAGAGTTTACATCAAAGATACTGGAGAATATTGCTAAGGTCGATCAATTTAATATCCAGGTGAAATTTTCATGTTTCTCATCATGTTAGGTTTACAATGATCTATAACAGTAAGGACAATTGAAATGGCAATGTTTATCAGTGTCGTTGCTATTATGTGTGATCCAACATGCCTTTTTGTCTCCTAGTGGACTAAAATATGACATTAGGTGTGACCTTTCGAATACTTTAAAGGCAAAGACACGTGACTTTGTTGTATTAAAGAGAAAAGTATCTTTTTTGCTTTGCATGAAATGCATAAGTAATTTAAAAGTGATCTATTGACGGGAGAAACGGAACCTGATCTGCTCGTGTATTGCAAATATTCAGAAGGCAAACCTGGTTGGTCGTTGAAGTCTGCTTATTGGTATAAACTATCGGACAAGCTGCCCAGGGAAAGTTTTATAACCACACAGTACTATCTATTTAAGAATGTACAAGAACCTGCTTTTATCACAAAATTCGGAAAGGGGAAATTTGAGAAAATCTGGGCAGGAACGGGGCTGTTAATAAACGATGTTAATATAAAATTGTATCTTAATAGAGATGATCTGAATTAAAAATTCTGCTTACTCATAAAACCTGGAATTGGAGCAAACATATTAGCCGCATTTATTTTTTAGACAGGACAGTATGTGACGAAGACAGTCAGCCAAATGTTAGAGGTCCCGGAGAAAGAATTCCTCAAGGCGCAAGAGGAAAGCGATGCTTCAACCAGGTACCAACCATCAGCAGTAGGGAATGTATGCTTTCACGATCAGCCTGGTGCTTGTAATCTAATCTGCTTAATTGCTCCAATTTTCATATTTGTGTGACCATTTGATTTGCTAAACATTTTATGCCCTTTTATGGGAAGGGGGTGGGAGGCACGCCCTTCGTCATCAGCATTTTTATTTAGGAAGCGGCCCAGAGATGATAAAAGCAAGAATAAATAAAAAGCGGTAAATTCTCTAATACTAAGAAAATAGACCAGTTTCGCACTCTTACACACTGTCTTGGTGATGTCCAGGGAGCAGGGTGTCCGTAATCAATACATATATAAAAAAAGGGTATTCTGGCGTACTCTTACAAACTGTCTTTGTACGTGGTGTACAGGGTAGAGGGCATCCATCCGTAATACATTTGGACCAATTGCATGTGCAAAAAGAAGACCCAACTTTCCTTTAACGGAGTGTATAATGAAAAAAAAAGCCTACCTTTCCATGACCCCATTTGAAGTAGTATTATGTTGACGAACATAGAACTAACTCACCGGATAAAAATCCAATGCTAGACATATAGGCATTCAATGCTGGTCAAATTTGGAACTATAAGCATATTAAGTAAAGCCACAGGTGTAGAGGATCAGTCCCAGCATATTCAAAGGAGCAGACACTTTCATAGCTGCATCACATACAAAATAGCTTGTCTGCCCAAAAAATGATTTCCTGCAACTTATAACATCCCCCTCCCCCCCCCCCCCCAAAAAAAAGAAAAAAAGCCACAACTTTTTAAACAAACACTTTTGCCAGGAAACACTAGGCATGTACAAACAGATAAAGTCACCTTAGGTGATATATGGCCAGTTCTTATGGTATTGATGGAGACTCACTGGGCTATTTCAGTTGCTATCTTAGTGGTGTTTCTCAGAGAGTGATCAATGACAGTCTATCTATCTATCTATCTATCTATCTATCTATCTATCTATCTATCTATCTATCTATCTATCTATCTATCTATCTATCTATCTATCTATCTATCTATCTATCTATCTATCTATCTATCTATCTATCTATCTATCTATCTATCTATCTATCTATCTATCTATCTATCTATCTATCTATCTATCTATCTATCTATCTATCTATCTATCTATCTATCTATCTATCTATCTATCTATCTATCTATCTATCTATCTATTTGTCTGTCTGTCTGTCTGTCTATCTATCTATCTATCTATCTATCTATCCATCTATCTATATGTCAAGTCATAAATCAGGTTAGTTGATCGTGACATGACCAGCTTTATTGATATAGATTGTTTCACAGCTACTGTTCATAACTCGTCTGTGGATAATTAGACCCATAAATGGCTGGCTGAATCTATGATTATGTTGAGAAAATGTAAAATTGTTAAGCTCCTGCTTTGTTTGTACATTGTGCAATTAGAGAATGTATACTCTTAAAACGTTTTGAAATCACCAAACGTGACACCAAATGGACTTACCGTATGCAAAATAAAATCACGTGATCATTCACTGCCATGTGGTCTGAGCCTTTAGTCCAAACGAGATATAGTAGTGCCAAATTTTCAATTTCTTCATATACTTATATCATCACCCACTGGTTCTTGGGAGCTTTCTCATTTTCACGTGAGACAAGACTAAGGTTAACAGTATGGCTGCGCTCGAGTAATGTTGCTGATTCAAGCAGTATTTCACCTCTAATAGGACAATAATATCGCTCGTTGGGAATTTTTGCCATAGCCAGTTTTATATTTTATATAACCTGACAGGCTTTTTTGCTGTTTTTAATCTTCGATTTATCAACTGATATCCTGGCACAAAATGTGTTACAGGACCTTTTTAGCTTTACCTGGCCTGGTTATTTTACTAACCTAAAAAAAAAATAAAAATCAGAAACCTACAAGGTGACAGGCTACTCAGGTATGTGATATGTGAAGACCAGCTCCACAAGTAATCATGATGACACACTGGACAGTAATCGTGGTCTTTTGATTATCAAGACTAATTTTATCAGAAATGTCACATCCACACAAGACCACCAGCAATTTATTCAGGAACACATTTCAGCAAGTACCTCTAATATCTTTTAGCTTCCCAATGTTCCCATGTGTGAGTGGGAACATTCATTTAAATTTTGGCCCAGTTATAAATACCCCTGTGGATTATGCATCTGAGCATTTAGAATAAACCAGCAGGCTTTTGCTGTGTTTCGTGTGCCAAACGGCTGCATTTAAACTGCAACAATTTTCAACTAGCGACGACCTCTGGTTCTGGTTTTCATGCACTTTTCCCCATCCAAACGAATCCCTTTAAAGGACCTGACCAACAACGCACAAACCTCCCCGTTATGGGCTTGTCTGAGGAGCAAGACATGTCAACTGCTCTTCCATAGTCCCACTCCAATGTCTACGAAGTTAGTAAGTGGAACGGACTACACATAACTAGCGTCAATATTCGTTCCACGCTACCTAAATATTCAGAAGTGGGAAACATTTTAAAGGATTCTAAATTTCCATTCTTAATATCACAGAGACGTGACTCGGCGATTCGGTCATGGACCCCGAAGGCACTTAATCTTTGTTTTTACTAAAAAGGAATAACCAAAATAGGCATGCAGCTGGCATCTTCATTTACACTAACTGTTTCAGTGCCATGTTTTGGACTGAGTCAATAGCTTTCCTCGACACGCCTTGGGCGCAATAACACACCGAGTTAAGCTACTTTTATGTGGAACTATAGGCACACCAGTACCTGAATGAAATTTATTTTCACATGGAGTATGGATCTAGCATTCTCGGGGGGGGGGGGGAGGGTATTTTTGTGACTCGTGATCCTATCTTTTTATTTTCCGTGATCTGTGAAACAATAAAATTAATTTTCGGGATTCGTGATTAAGCCATTGCTCGTGAATCGTGAATATGCACATGAGCTGAGTAAATTTTCATGTGCACTGTGAAAACAATTTTTTTTCTTGTGAACTGTGATCAAGACCCCCCCCCCTCCTTCTCATTGCAATAACGAGCAGTTTGACAGCTGGACCTAAGTCGCAGTTGGCGTTGAAAGAGTTAAAGACTGTTTACCCTTTGACCATGTTGTTCCGATTGATACCAGTCTTGAAGCAATTAATATCAAACTTACTCGCCTAAAACAAAACCAGTTGTTATTGGAATTACCATTCACCTAGTCAAAATAATTTTCTAACATTATACGAGTCTTTTCTGTGTAAAATTCGTCTCACCTATCAATTGGTGTTTTTTAGTGACCTGAAAGGGCAGGTCTTGGAAAATATAAACATGCTGCAAACAACGTTTTTGTTGCCCCAGACGTAAGATCATATATAAAAATAACAATAATGAGGTACATTTGTTACACATAATATGTGTAATGGGTTTTTTCGTGCTTTCAAACATAGCGCCACCGAGGATGTCCGAGAAAATTTCAATCGGGAAGATCCACTTTGGTGACGTCACAGCGGGAACACGTTGGTAAATCTGGCATTCGACCTGGGCAGTCGTGGCCATTTTGCGATAGGACACACATTTTTGTCTCGACTCAAAATTTTAGATTAGCTCTAAATTTTATGCGCGAAATATCGGTTCTGGCACCAAATTCATTTTTTAGACCTAGCTTATTATTTTTGTCACTGCTTTGGCCCATAGCTCTGTGGTAATGTGGTGTGTCAACACCAAGACGGGCTGCAGGCCTAGCCTCCGAGCGGCATGGAACAGGTTTGCAGTCAAGTGGAAAGACGCCTCCGATTATAATTCAAAGCGTGCTATGTGCTATATATTTTGAATACTCTATGTTTGTCGGTGGTATGATGAAGGATGCTGGGTTCGATACCACATCTACGTTATTCCTGGTGCTATGCCCTCAATACAGCCACAGGCACAGCCAACCCATGAGCAGTTGGCCAGTGTCCTGGGACCCAAGACGGCAAGAGAGGTCGTGGTGCTTCTGCCACAAAGTTGACTCCCGAGTCCAGACGTCGACGCGTGAGCACGGCAGTGGAGAAACGTGGTAGACTAGTAGAAGCCGTGTTCGTTTTACAAGATATACTAAAATAGAAAGGAAGGCAATATTTTGTTTCTAAAACGTTTGGAATTTGTATACCTGTTTACTCTTGGTCAATATATTATAAGATAATCGTCTGCCCTGGTGCCATAATCTGTATGCACTTCCCTGAGTGATTGTTTTATACATTGACCGTATATTAGGCCTAAGCTTCAGTGGACTTTTTTACAATTGTGCAATGAAAACAGCAAGGATTCATTAAAAAAAAATCCACAGATTGGAGTGGATTTTGGAAGTGTTGATTCAACATTTTCATCATTTTTAAACTTGAATACCCGTATGCATGCACGGAGAAAGTTTTCACACTCCATCAAGAAGAGGACATTCACCACTCAACCTTGCTAAGAGGCATGTTACTCCTATTAGGACTGACACGTTCAAATACTTTTTCATAAACTGGATCAATGGAATTCTCTTCCAGAATTAAATGTTGTGTCTGTCCCCTCTCTGTCATCTTTCAAGAAGAAGCTGAGATCCCTGATAAATAACCAAGAGGGATAAATTTACTTCATTCTTTCCCAGTACACCTCCATCCCTATGAAAAAGTAGAAGCACGGTTTTGTTTTGTTTTTTCACAGAAAAAATGGAAGTACTGAATATGTTTGTTGCTTGTTTGGTTCTTTTATTGATCTGATGTTAAGAATATATATATATATATATATATATATATATATATATATATATATATATATATATATATATATATATATATGTGTGTGTGTGTGTGTGTGTGTGTGTGTGTGTGTGTGTGTGTGTGTGTGGTGCATGTACAGTATTACACTAAATGCATCGTGTAAGTTTCATCATTTATTTTCTCATACCTTGTCTGTAGGTTTTAGTTGCTAATTCCAGGGATGTTGCCCATATCCCTGACATTTTGAAAAAAAAAATCACAGACCAATATGACAGGCTGCCACGGATAAATGCATATACTGGTCAGAAAAACAATGCATCGCCATGATGATAAGAAAATAAGTTTACTTGTGACTTAATTTTATTACATGATTAAAAGCATGCACATGCAGTGGACCCCTCCCCCTGGTGTACTTTGGTCCTTTCATGATGAAAATGATTCGGTGAAAATGCTGAATGTTTCCAAATTAGCTGTTCAATTCTCTGTAGATTGTCTTTATCACATTGGTGAT
Organism: Hermodice carunculata; assembly: GCA_964020975.1. Lineage (NCBI taxonomy): Eukaryota > Metazoa > Annelida > Polychaeta > Eunicida > Amphinomidae > Hermodice > Hermodice carunculata. Next base: position 34,652,924 of record OZ026628.1, on the reverse strand, counting down.
TGGATGTTTGTAAGGGGCCATCTCACTCCGATTAAAATGTCTTTGCATGATATTTGTGTACATCATAATCCTGACCATGTAATGATCTGTAGAGTGTACATTTCCCGTGAAATGAACAGGGTGCAGGCTGTTGTCACGTCTTTTCCTTGTGTCAGAACTCAAGGCGATGTTATAGGGCCTACCTACTTGCCCACTAACAGACGTATTTTCAATCTTTTCTCACATGCGCTCAGTAACAGACTACAGATCACAGAGATTGTTACTACCTGGTTGTCAAGATGACAATGTTACTTTTAAGTGCTAGATGCACACCCTCTTTTATTCAGACAGAAATATTAGACAGGGAGCCCATGCTTTTAAGCATTGTTGTGATAGAAACATTTTGTGATAAGATATTAATGGTGTTAAAACATAATATTTCAGTTTTGAAACATTTTAGGTTCCTCCAAAACTAAAACTTGCATGCAAGTGTGACAGTGTGGCATGTACAATGCTGGTGGCCAATTTGCAACTTCACAAAAACATCATGTAAGAAAACACTTCTGCATGTTCTGTACATACATCTTACTCTTAACCACCAAAACTTCAAAGGTTCCAGAAAAGATGAACGCTACATATAGTTTAAACTATACATGATTCATATTCTAACCTGTGAATGTTCGAACTTAGTAAGTTAGTTATAGTAAATGATATATTAGGCCTAAGCTTATGGGACTTGTGACAAAGACGGCGAAGCTGCCTCGCGGCCGCAGCCGCTCGAGATTTCAATTAAGGGGTTTCCAGCAACAGTGCTGTTCAATGCAACGGTTAACACTGACATTTTTCGTCGACTGGGCCACCCTGCACTCTCCTCAGTCCGTGATTAACTGAGTATCAAAACTTACGCTTCATCAGTTGTTCATGGCTTCAGTGAACATGCTGAAAGTTTCAAAATCAAAACAAATAAAATTACCAAGGAAGGTTATCCACTCAGCCCTCGCATGGATGAGGATGGTTGGCTGGTTGGGCCGCTTCCGTCCGCCAACCTTTTGCTAGGGCTTTGGGCCAATGTTGGGTTCGTTGTCTTCCTCTTCAATCTTGTCCACATGAAAAAAACCTCCTCCACGTCGACATCGATCTTGTACTGTTGTTGTGTGCCATCTTGTGTAAGTGAAACGAGTTCCCTATGTGACGTCATGCGCTTCGCGGATTCCGATTCACAGTTTTTCATACGAAATGGGTAAAAATTGACAGCAGCTGTATTTCGAGACCTGCCCTTTAATATCCTAATATAACCATAGCAGTTTCAGTTTGCAACTGTTTGTATGTCCAGACCACAACAGGTTTTATATATTATACGTGTTCTTAAAAACTATTTATTCCATGACTGCTTGATGCTGAAGTTTTCATTTTGTTCTTTGTCTTTATATCACGAATTTTGTATTTTTATGTTATATCATTTTTTTTTTTAATTTGCAACTTGTATATATATGTACGTTTCGTACGTAGTGGGTCTCGCAGGAAATAAATCATCAGATATTGATGGCTATCATTGCATCACATTACTCAGACCTGTAGTTTTATATACCATGTATTTTGTCAATTTCCACCAATACAACAAAAATAAAATGAATCACATCTGATAATAAAAGGTACCAGAGCCTGACTGAGCATGCATTTTGAAATCAAACCGGGTATTCTTTACTCGGCACACATTACCGATCCCGAACCGAGCACCGTTCGGGTTCGGTATATTCAATTCAAACATGAAATAAATAAACTTGGACATCTTAGAATGCTCATTTAAATCTTTCTTTCATCTATATCGTCAAGCAACAACTCATTTATTAATATGTATTCACTAGGTCGTTACTATTGTTAATGTGTTTAAGGCGATTTATGCAACCCATGTGACTCAATTGCAAACTATCGTTTGTTGCATTGTTTAAAGAGTATACAACTACAAAATGTATCTTCAGTGATATTTGGATTTCACTTTATTGTCACGATTGACAGTGATAACCGAACCTGACCGTTTAGTGACTGTAAAAGCTGAACCCGAGCTGGGATTCAATCCTAAAACCTGGTTAGCTCGGGTTTGGTTGTTCTGGTTCGGTCACGCTCTGAGAGCTACCAAAGGTGGTGATATTTAAAGACCTCCAATACTCATTTAATCGTTTATGTGTGGAAATAGTTTTTTTTTTGATTTACATGAAACATTATTTGAAAAAAAGAAGTATATGGAATGGGTATATATGCAAGCTGATGAACTAACACTAAACTGGGTTCTGTTGAATGTTGTATCAGGACCTATGGCAAATACACCCATAGCTTAATATTGTAAGGAATCTGAATGAGAAACTGTTGAAATACTCACCCATATCCAAAAGGAAACAAAAAAAAAAAAAAAAGAAATTAAAAAGACAAGAATTTAGAATACCCCCCCCCCCGTTAGCATGAAATGTTAATTCGAATGCTAACAAGTACCCACTATGCAGAGTACATTACTTCATATATTTATTCGTTTATTTGATTCTTTCCTTCCTTTTTTCATCCATTTCTTTATTGATTGATTGATTGATTGATTCATTCATTCATTTTATTTACAAACATTTTGAGGTCAGGAAAGTGGTTAAAAAGTAACGTTGATACCTCTTTCATGTGTTATGTATGCATTTTTTTTGTATGTTGCACCATGAGTCTGCGGCTCATATTGCACTTATTGCCTTCTGTGATTAATCAACAAGCGGCTAATAACATGTAGCTGCGTCGCCCAGTAAATATTTCACCGGTACTAAGAGGAACTTTAACTTTCTGTCACTTGGTTTTTTGCTGTCTTCTATAAATTTATAATATTCATTGTCATTACATTTACTAGATTCTGAAAAAGAAAAACTTGAAAAGAGGCGTGGTTTTAAGTTCCTAAATTGTTCATTAAAATATATTTGAAAGAACCAACATCCAGCCACTCTGTGAGTGCCATTTTTTTATTTGGAGGCGAAGGGATGACAGCAATTTTGGCCGTTTTGTGCTGCCACCATGAGGATCAATCATATGTTATGTGCGCTGTTGTACAGCTACAAGAAAGTAAAATTATCATCATCATCATCATCATCACCATCATCATCATCATCATCATCATCGTCGGAGATATTTTCCTCATTATGAGCAATTTGCCGGTTTACACACAGGGAGAGGCTCAGTTAATATTGACATTGTTTTTTTGTTTTTGTTTTTTTCAGAATTCTAAAATCAGTAGAAAGGTTCCCTAATAGGGTTGATCTTGAAAACCAAACGCATTTCACTTTCACAATGCCTAAGTTCGCAGTGGAGGTCTGGAAAATCGAGAATAATAATTTACCTCATGCTGGCTTTGGTACCATTTTACGCGAGCATACAAAAGATTTGACAAATGCCACCAACATTTTCACAGAGAAACATCAGGTCGACTACAGCACTGTGGGAGAGGTGATTCTGCTGCCCAAGCAAGACTTAGAAGCGTACCTTAAAGAACAGGCCGGTAGGTGGGGTGCTGCAAATTGTGTGAAATAGTATAATATTAGATATGTATGATTAACTTTTTTAACTGCAGACCTATCCTGGCCCCCTTAGTTGCTAAGTAATTGAGCTATGCCTCCGCTATGATAGAATAACTTGTACCAGTTATGTTTTTTAACCATCAATGAAAAAACAACATTTTTTCTACCTTACAAATAGAAACATCTATAAATGTTTAACATCTTGCATGCTTTTTAAATTATTGAATGGCTTTTCATCAGCTTTTCGATTACTGGAATTCTTACCTTCATCGTAGAAGCTCATTTGGGCCTGCTTAATTCAAATCTCTGCCCACCTTCCTATCAATTTCCTTTATACAGCAAAGGATCTCAGTAATGCTTCTCTAGGTCATTCACGAAAACTTGATTCATTCATTCTTTCTTTTTTGCATTCAAAAGAAAGGACTACAACAATGCTCATATCGTATACACCGCATAATATCAAATTACTGCATCTGGTACCTCTATCAAGGTCATAAAAATGCACATTTAGGATAAAATACCTGTTTGACCATACGGTCAGAGCGCGTTCAGTCTGGTGCAATAAACGTAAAAAGCATCTCCCGTGGTATTTATACATCTTGTTTGTCAGGTTGCAAGTCATCAACTTGTGCTCATTAATATTTTATGATGCCAAACAACACACTACGGAAACCCCATAGGGAAAACCAACGAGTTACGAGGAATTTTGGACAGATTACGATTTTTCCCCACGTAATCACTAGGTTTGTTTCTTATAATGACGAATTGTTGTTTCAAATTTAGAATGTTTTCTCGAAATTATCAATATTTTTTCGTGGTGACGTTTTTAAATAGTACAGAAAAATATGTTACATAAATGACAGCAAATGGATTCCAGAGTTGCCAAAGCATCAACATCCATCTTCCAATACCAATGTGAAGAAACAATTTTTACTCCTGACTTGAGACAGGCAGTCACCCATAAAAAGGCAACTGGTAGTTTAAAACTGGTCTTCTCAATCTTTGAAATAGTCTTCATTAACTGCAGACTATAGTGTTTCGAAAGTGTATAGGTCTAACTTAAATACAAATTTTATTACTTCCGGCAAAAATAAAAAGAGGCCTGGTAGGATTACCTTTAGAACCTAAAACCGAAAATTACGAGTACAGAATCTGGTAATAACGACTATTTTTACTTGTAATGACGTGTTTTTTAAACTTCTAATTGCGAATTTTTCTCATAATTACGATTTTTTTCTCGTAATAAGTTTTTCAAACACGGAATCACGAGTTTGCTTCTCGTAATAACTTGTTTGTTTCTCGTGATGTCCAGTTTTTTTTATCGTGATTACGGGTTTCTAAGTCTGGAAATTACCAGTTTTTTCCTATAAATACATGTCTTCCGACTATTAACTTGCCTAATCTACGACAATAATATTGCCAGGTTGCCAACACGGCCAAAAATGCGAAATTGGTAGGGTATTGATGATTATGTCTGTGCACTAAACTGACGTGACTGCCTTTTTTATTGCCATGATGGAAAAACACTATGCCCTGGTTCGCTCCATAATTCATGAAATCACTAGAGCAAAATGCTTATGTGATAAAAGCAAACAAATGTGTTTTGATATGTTACAACGTTTCTTTTGTCTTATAGTATAAATTTTACATTACAGGTAAGGTCAACGTGCTTCACATTTGTGCACCAGTATGTAACACAAGGTTGCAGGTCAAGCACCCGATATGCACGGAAAAAATGATCATGGACAAGCAGTATATTCAGTCTTTCTATATCACTTTTACTGAAACTAATTTGTTTTATATATATATAAATATATATATATATATATATATATATATATATATATATATATATATATATAGATAGATAGATAGATAGATAGATAGATAGATAGATAGACAAAGAAGGAAAGAAAGAAAGAAATATAAATTATACCTGTAATATCACAATATCATAAATAATCCTAATACTGGAAAACTGTTCATTTCTACTGATTAGCTTAATTATGCTTATTAGGTACCAAAAGGTGGTTTAGTTAAAGTGGCTAACATGAGGGTCCGAAATCCATTTCAGGGCTTATTTGGACAGATTGCGACAATTATGACATTTATACCCTTAAGGAAGATGGTTGTTGGTATGATCCTATATAAAATGATTGCTGAACTGGGATTCCTTTTAGAAAAAAAAAAAACTATGTGTGATACATAAATCTGTACTATTTTGCAGGGCAGGTTGGGAGCCCCATTCTTGAATTTCATTTGTGATAGAAGGTCTCTCATAATTAAAGGGGGGCAGTAAAACTAAATCACTTTAGATTTATGAAAGCTTTTGTTTTGTTATATATTATCATACATGTTCTTTATGTTCTCTGATGTCAGAGTGTTAACTGATACCTGTAATGTCTTATTATCATAAAACATTATTTTGGAATGTTTTTAAATTCTTGTATTTAGTTGGTTCGAGAAAAAACTCGTAATTTCGAGTTTTAAAAATAATTTCGGTGTCCTCTGTATGGCTTCCGTAACAGATGAAACACCCACTGACAAAATTATGGAAACGGTAAAAACATGTTCGTGATGCACGCTCACATGCGGTGGAATCTCCAATAGAGACCACATTTGCCAGTAACTCCGACAGTTGTGATAGGAAGATTCCACTGTATATTGTAGTTAATGTTCATTCAAGTCCTGTATAAATATTATTACAAAGGGTTGGCGTCTATCTACAAAATCTGGAGAAAGCTATAGTAGAACACGTGAGACCAGGGAGCAATCGAGGCAGTGCCTCAATCGAGGCAGTGCCTCCTAAGAGGCACACTGGCTGGAGGAGAATAATGATGATGATGATGATGATGATGATGATGATGATAATAATAATAAAAATAATAATAAATAATAATAATTAATGATAATGCGAAACCAGCCAACCAGCCCAAAACAGCCAGTGTGGGCCATATATATTTATCTTGCACCAGCAAACTCCTGCGCATCGAACAAGCAATATGAGTAGAAATTGGACCATTTGCACATTAAATGCCATCCTAAAACGTTTTACATCAATTTCTTGAAAACTAATTGATCAATACGCCTCCATATATAAATATATATGCACCAATATATACTGCTTTCAAAACAAAGTATTGTATGGATTGGTGCATATAGGATATGGTGGACTGATGTTGTCCAACTTGTCATACACAGCAAATTAGAAGAGCCTATAGTGTAGCGTACGAATGTTATTGATAGAGCTCAAAGCATGGTATGTAAATATATAGATATTCAGTCAGTTTTATTCAATTTTGTACAATACAGTGAATTCCTCCTCACGTCGCCTAGTTTTCCACGTGTATGCAAGTGCAACACTTTTCAACGCAGCATCATCAGTCAACATGTCTAAAACAAATGACTGCAAATTGAACTTCCGTTCCTCCCCAAACTTATGCAGCCATGTCAGCACCAGAGTTATCTCAGCGTCTATTGGTAACACCAAGATCGAGAATCTTACGACGCCCGTATTGATGGCATTCTTACCCCAACGGGTGAGGTTTTTATTAATTCTATAATAGGCATTTATTCTGTATTGCTAATGGTTTGCAATTGCACGAAATTTCCTAATCCTTGATCTTTGCCCTGCTGTACACACGCCCATGTATATTTCACAAAAGTCATGACAAGTAAGCTGAGAGATATGTATTAAAAGGTTATGATCAGGTGGATGATTGGGAAGTATGTATTGGTAAGGCTGTCACAGAGGGTTGGAAAGAGGACTGCATAAGTGGACTCCGGGACAAACGTACATTGAAAGCATACAAGGCATTAGAAAAGCCAAATGAAATTGTGTGTTGGAATGGAGGGAAGGGATCCAAGCTTCTTTTTCAAAGTAGGGCAGGAGTAATCAATGTAGAAAAAGGAAATCAGGAGTGGGCAATGGGTAGTAATGGAAAGATTAAGATGCGTAGACAAGAAGCAGATGAGACAGTGGATCATTGGCTATTCTTGTGGGATGATGAGAGATAAGGGAAGTTTTTTGATTCAGAAAGTGGCACAGGGAAGATTACTATTACGAGGATTTAGAAGAAGTTCGGTGTTTAGCATGGGGTTAAGGTTTGTAAGGTGGCTCTTTCCGGGAGGCAGAAAAGGTAATACAAATGTACGGGACTACCTGGTAGGATGCTGGGGGAAAAAGAATGAAATAATAGAGTTAGAAAGCAACAGTTTAAATTAGAATTCCGGAGTACAGGGAGGGAAGGGAGTGGTGATATCCCTTATTATAAGGGCTCCCGTTGGTATCCCATAGGCAAAGCCTGAACCTTACAGGCAGGGGTAAGGTGTGTGAGGGTTTGTTTTATAGAAAGTACAAGCAATGAATGTAGGGGGATATACCCAGGACCAGTGGCCCACTGCAACTGTGAAAGAGTGGGTGATGGACCCTTTGCCTCAGCTGTGGTCCTAGGAAACGTGGCAGCACATGCTGGTAAGGGTAATGATTGTTTTCCCCACCTCATCTTTTTTCTAGGCAACCTGTGTCACACAGTCATACTGGACTGCGGCAGACAAGCGGAGAGCCACATCATTGATATTATTATTACAGAGTACAGTTCTGAACGTGTCAGATTTGGTGGTGTAATGGTTAGAACGCTGCACTTTGGCACACTCAATAGTGCGTTCAAACTGACTGAAATTGGGAAAGTTCTACTGCAAAGTGATCAGGTCACTGGCACTCAAATAAGTTAGGCATATATACAACAAATTTACTTTGGAGTAGGAGAGCTCTACGAAAAATATACTCGCCCCAAACAAAACACACTAGGCTCAGAAAAGTACACACACACGCATATATATATATATATATATATATAAAGAGAGAGAGAGAGAGAGAGAGAGAGAGAGAGAGAGAGAGAGTAACGCGTACTTTTTTTGCGATATGAAGTATGTGGTTTCCTGTGCCCGTCCATATATTTTACATCGCCAACAAAGCTTTTTAGGATCTCTTCACCTCATGTTTGTGTCGAGTAAGTTCAAATATCACCATAGCGTGGTACCCTTAGAGCAAAAGGTAGTATTTAATACATAAAGCGGACCCCTGGGTTTTGAACTAGGCCTACATCATTTCGGGCCTTGTTATAGATCTCTTCCGTTTATCGGTACTCCAGGACGAGTACTTCAACATTGTGCACATCCTAGTAGAACCCTTCCTGTGTTTTGCCTAGGCGCAGGCCAATATGTTGTATTTCCAAACCTTTTATCGTACTAAAATCTGCAGAAACAAAAGTATATATATATATAAATATATCTCAGTTATCATGATGAGGTCTGGCAGAGATATTCAAGGGTTAAACTTAGTTGACCAAAAGATAGATAACTTCAGACATTTCTCAGGATTATGTTGCAATATGGAAGAAAAAACATTTCATTGACTTGGAGTGAAAAAGTTTGATGAAGCGTGGCATTTACCTGTGTTCTGGAGTAAAGGTGAATTTTTTACTAAAGGCATAATTTTTCATGCAGATAAAAACCAAATGTGTGTTCTGAACTGTACTACAATATTGCAGTCATTCAATGAAATTTTGAAAGTTTGGAAGACCAGATAATTATATTTAATTTGAAAAAAATATAGTTTTAAAAAGCTTTGCTGCTACCAAAGTTCTATATCCTATATATTTTATACTTGATTATATAAATATTATCAGAACTGTACAATATAATATATATCTGTTCTTATATTTATCCAAAAAAATTAATTTTAGTTTCATCACAAGCAAATATGTTGCACTTTGACAATTTTCTGTTGACTGCGAAATATTATATTCCGGAAGAATTGTGTAACAAAGTACATTTGCTGAGTATTTGACGTATCCTTAACATAAAATATCAGTTGAACAGCATAATAGAATTCCCACGGTAACAACACAAAGTTTAAAAAAGGGTGGTCAACCATTGTATCTGGTCTACTTTAACTATATCTTTGAAATATGTATACTTATCTAATTTGGATGTGGCAGACAATTGTATGCATATATAAAATATATACATTTGAAAAAGTATATATATATGTATATATGTATGTATGTATATATATATATATATATATATATATATATATATGTATATATATATATATATATATATATATACACACATATATATGACCATATTCCCACTTGTGCAATTTGTTAATTGTTTTATGTGATGCCATAATATGAATCTTATAAAAAGAAACTTACATAAAGTCATTAATTCCTTTCCTTTCACTCCAGTGCTTTACTTGTACCGGCGATATGTTTCATGATGAATAAAGAGTAGAATATGGATGTTTTTTTCATGTAAAGATATTCCGCGCGTATCTGTCCAGTAATAGTGCTTGAGACAATTGTGTTATATTTAATGTACAAACTGATTCGCAGGTTGATTCATGTCAAAGAATTGTTCCCGTTTTTGTTCCTAAAGGATGTTCCAGATACCAGAATCCATTGTGTGTTCTGGGACTTTTCTCTCCGACGTGGCCTTGGTGGCTGGTCGTCTAGAGGATGTAGATTGCTTGGAAGAAATAACAGCCGAATCCTTTGTCAGTGCGATCATTTCACCAACTTTGCCGTTCTGATGGTGGGTGAGCTGTCCCTGATGTCCATATCTTTTTCACTGATCATGATTATGTCTTATGGTAAACAGCCTGGTATGCATTTTGCACTAACTTATCAGTACTTGAAATTTTAATCTCACGAAAGATGTCTCTAAAAACAGATTTACCTACAGGTCTAGGGATGTAATGTAAAGCGTAAGCCATGTTCATGACTGGTCAAAGAAAAGTAAGGTGTTGTGGTGTCTCCATGACCAATTAGCCTGCCAGGAACGTTTGTCACTAATATTTTGCTTCATACATTTCCTAGTTAATTCGATTTAAATTTGCAATATGGTGTCAGAAAGAGACGTTTATGTTGCCTTAAAACTTGCTACTCCTCTCGTCAAATTTTGAACCCAGCAGGTCATCTCTGCGAAATGAAAAATAGTTATATGCTTCTGGACAAAAAAGACATAAATACAACAATATAAGCAAAAGAAAAGGTAACAATAGTATGGAAAATGGCATAACTGTACCTTTTCTGCTGACAATTTAAGTCACTGAAGAAGACCTGACACTCTACGGGGACTTTTGTCCTACAAAAGATAGCAAGCAAACGAGATATTTCTTTTATTCAATTGAGACAAAGCAGGTATTCATGTATTCATATCTACTTACATTATCTGCAGACCTGCTTTGGACCCCTTGGCTCCTAGGCAACGGATGTTTGCTTTTGCCAAGAGGAGGGCACCTGTACCCGTTTTGTTACTTAACCATTAAGAACAAATACTCTTAAGAGCAAAGAACAAATATATTATGAATATGTCTAGCATCTTGAAGGTTTCAAAACGGAGTGAGTGGATTTTCTTAAGCATTTTGCTTGCCAAAGTTGTTATTTATATCAAAGAAGCCCATTTGCCCCTGCTTAAGACATGAATCTGACCTCCATTCTTAAAAAGTTCCCTGCTGCAGCTTATGTAGAAGCATAGGCCAGTTCATATGATTATTTCTAATTATCTTTTAGCTATTGAATTCGTTTAACAACCTACACTTGATTCCACAGGACGTAAGTAACTTTATGAAACATTTATTTCCCAAGGGAAATAGCTGCCTCTGACTGTTACTGTACCATGTGGCCTGTCTAGCAATCGTTTATCTTCACCAGGATGTGCAGAAGAATCCCATCACGGACAAGGGACACCTGCTGGCTCTTAGTGTCATAACTCATGTGGGAATGATACTATCTATGATCGGCCTCGTCAGCACTGTCATTACCATCTTAACAAACAGGCAAATATAAATAGATCCTGTGGCTACCTCCTTTAATGTATTAATATTTGAGCACATTGTTCATTGAATTCCGTAATCATCCAAATTTTGGTGTCTTTACTTCTTCTTTATTGATAGTGCTTCAAGTAGTTATTGTTATTACTTTTGGTTTTTTAATATTCTCTGCCAATTGTTTGCAGCCCCGTTTTTTGACAATAACTGGGGTCAGCAGTGTTGAGTAATCCGTATATTTTATGCCTTACAATGCAAAAATTATTATTCTTATCAAAAGTGCAGTTCTTCGAATGGCAAGTTACAAGAAGTCAATATGTTTCCTCATCATGTTTTGGGCCCAAAGTGCATCTAGCAAAACTGTTGACCTGGACCATTCATGTGGTTATATGCAATTGTAAGCATGCTGGTATTTGAATGACAGTTCAGTTTACAAAGGATATAAATCGTATATTGTTGTTAGTTCAGTGTATTTATATACATATGTCAAAATTGGCATTACAAGAGTTTAAACAAAAAACGGCGGTGACCTTTGACCTTTGTCTGCAGGAAGCTGAGACAGGCCAGAGGCACACGGAGTCTGATGCACCTGGCAGTGGCTCTGCTGTGTGTCAATATGATCTTCCTGTTTGGCATTGACAAGGCACATGATAAGGCTGGCTGTATTGTCGTGGCTGCTCTACTTCACTACTTTGTCCTTGCCGCCTTTATGTGGATGCTTGTCCAGGCAATTCTCCAATACTTGAAGTTTGTCAAAGTGCTAGGTACCCATTTCAATCGTTTTATGTGGAAGGCAGGAGCTGCAGCATGGGGTAAGTAGTTTTGAGTAATATGCTTACGAGTTGCAACAGTATGAGACACCGGGCCGCTATGTTGATACGGACGGTGATCTTGACCTTCTTTTAAGGTCACAGGGTCATCCTTGTCTACTCATGCCATGCTCAGTTTCACCACGGTAACTTGAGAATGAAAAGAGCTACCCTGACCAAATTTAGCGTGTGGGTCTCTCTCACGAGGTACACCAACGGGCGCAAATGCGTAACCTTGACCTGGTTCAAGGTCACAGAAGTCAAGGATGTTAGTTCTATGACATATTCCAACTCCGTTTGCACTGGACTTGATTATCAGGTGAATATTTCTAGGTCAACTGAGGACCGGCTGTTCACGAAGCTCTCGTTTTTTATGAATTTGTGTTGGGTTTCTGTAAAATTTGCTACTCCCAAACCGTGCAGTTGCCCCTATGAAATATAGATTCAGCTGTCGGTTCTACTTTTAGGAATTCCAGTGGTGCCTGTGGTCCTTGTTGCAGCTGTTGATGTCAATCTGTTCACTGGTCCCTCTGCTAGTACCCGAAATGAAACCACCAGTGCCACAGCTAAATAGTAAGACAAAAAGAGCTCACAAACAAGTGCAATTAATCTCATTATTGAGCAGAGGTAACATAATAACTTCGATAATATGACACAAACACATCACTCAACTTGTCCCAAATTATGTGCGTGTGGCAACCAGAACATTTTGCTTTTAATGGAAATATAAGTATTGTCCCTTTGTAGGAACAGACATTAAGTTCTTTCTTTCTTTCTTTCTTTCTTTCTTTCTTTCTTTCTTTCTTTCTTTCTTTCTTTCTTTCTTTCTTTCTTTCTTTCTTTCTTTCTTTCTTTCTTCCTTCTTTCTATCTTTCTTTCTTTCTTTCTTTCTTCACCATTTAATTTAGTGTTCCTGTGTGATCGATGTGGGTGGTTATATATTATATTTAGTCTATGTATGTTGATATACCTTGGCATTGTAAACTAAATTATATTTTATGTTCGGAACGAGCGGGACTCGAACCTGCAAGCTTTAGCACCAGTCGCCTAGCTGAAATGAGAAACGCACATATCCACTCGACCAAATCCCCATTCCTAAAAAGAATTGTTCAATGGAGTTAGTTAGTGAGATGCCTATAATTTGTCTCAAACTTTATATAGTTGTTGCTGTTGCTTAGATACAAGCGTTTAAAGTTGGTACGATAACACACAAACAGATGTCAATTGTAACCTGCACTGGTGACAAAACAGCACCAAAGATTGACTAGAAGCCAGTCAGAGACAGAAAACCCCTCGGCCAAGGTTGTTACTTCAGGTGAAGACCATGTACCTGCATGTGAAACCAGGCAGCACGTTATTTACCTATAAATATGGTCACATATCTTTCTTGAAATGGAGTAAATGAGTTCACACTGCTGGCAAAATATGTTGAACTTTGCTTGAATCTGCAAACTACTCTAGTGTCAGCATCTGATTATTCAGCTTAAGCATGCTTAGGTGACGAAAATAGAAGTTGTTGTAGGTCACTGAAATTTAATGGACAGACTTGTGGAAAAACACTACGGAAGAGTGACCTTGAAGTATGTCTCATGTAGGTCAAAAATATTTCTGTTTGACCTAATGACAAAGCTTTGGTGCAAATGCAATGAGAAAAGATGGCAAGGCCATTTTTCTTCATTGCAGCACTGTGACCTTATTATGTGACCAAGTGACTTAGTTTTCACTATGTGTCTGCGGCATCCTTAGGACCAACTGTCCTGAATAATTGGTGCAGCTACAATAAAATTTTCTACATTTGGAGAAATCATGGTACAGCCGTTTTTCTTCAATGCAGAATTGTGACCTAATATGTAACCATAGTGACCTACTTTTTGATAGCTGTCTGAGACATCCCTAGGACCAACTGTCATGACCATTTGATGAAGCTATATTGATTAGTTTTTTAACATTGTGTAAACGCCATTTCTTCTTCAGCGTAGTACTGTGATATAAATATGACCTAGTGACCCAATTATTCAAGAAGCACCTTAAACATCTTAATGGCCCCATCTGATATAAATTTGGTCTCTGTTAATTGAGTACATTCAGCGATGTGGCGCTAACAAGACATAGACCGACAGATGGACTGACAGACGGATAGACAGACTGATTGACGGACGGAAGCTTAAGTGACGAAAATACCCCTCTGGCCTGTATGGGCCAAGGCGTAAATATTTAAGACAACGGTTTTCAATTTATTGCATGAACATAAGTTTGCTGAAATTTAGAGGTTCCCATCTTCGAACGGGAATGAGTTGGGTTGATATATGTAGTGAATAGATCATGTGCGAGTATCAGTAAACAATGGCTTTTAGAGGCAGATAATCATTGGAATACACCGGTCATGCCCTGGTGACTCTGCCTTAAGTCCTGCACAGGTTGGGCATTTTACAAATCGATGTATTGATGGAAGAAAATGTGTTCAACACAATTGGTCTTTGAAGTCAATGATTCATTTGAAACATGCTAAATAAAGTTTTTAATTGGAGCATATTTCCTGACATGCTTAGATTTTGAAGTGCTCGACTAATTGTGTGATATGAATTTCATTCAAATTTGGCAAAGTTTTTGGGCTTTTTATTGTTCTGTGCCTTTACCGAAGCTTATCTCTCACACACAGTATAATTACTTTGTTAATCTGTTAAAAATTATATGTATGGATGAGGTAGCCTCCAGATACATGCGCCAATTGAATAACTTTCGCAATGCACAGAAAAAATTGCTAGGAGAAACCTCATAATCAAAGCCTAGCCAAACGTTGAATATCTTGAAAAATAAAACAGACAGAGTTTCGAGTCTAACTCTCTACGCACATATGTAATAAATAGGCGTATCCGATGAGTAAATCATCCAAATCACAGTCTTAAAATGTATGCTTATTTGACAAGTAAATACTTGAATATCTCCAAAGATACTTTAGGTACAGATTCAGTGCCTACTTCTACTAACATGTCTAGCATATAGGCACATGCAATGAGTTTATCACCTAAGTCCCAGTTTCCAAATTTGGGCAAATCAGATGCAATTATAAAATTGAATGTTTAATATCATCAAATAGTTCAGAAAAACAGGATGACAGTGACAGGAAAGAAATTCCAACTTCCACCGTCAGGTGTGTGATATGGATGGATAGGGTAATCTTGTGACACTGCGTTTAAGTTCATGCTAATACCGGCAATTCAATAATCAATTTTCTATATTTTGAAACCCATTCGGATCAAGAGACTCTTCCAACTTCTATTGGTATGTCTGTGAATAAAAAACTGTAAACACATCAAATCTGTAACATTACAAAGTTATGCATGTGAAGTTATTTCAAAACTAAATGTCAAACACTTTTAAAACTAAAATATGTATACAAAGCATTTTCTTGCTTTACATTATTACTAAAGCAGACCTAATGAATAATGAACAGATGTCAGGGCATTTCAAACAGGGGCGTTTGTAGAGTAAGCAATATCTGATAAGTGACACTTACTTATGCGTGACTTCCACTACCTCTGTCTACTTAGTTGTACCTACCCAAGCATAACAATAACCATTGGTGGTGATTTCTACCTCGGCCATTCTGTGTAAACTTTGATGCTGCTGCCCTCTCCAGCCATCTCCACACCCAAAGTAGTTTGCATCCTGTTTCTCTGCTCCTGCGATAGATTGTGGAGACGGACTGGGGTGCAAGAGTCCTATTTGCTAAGTAACACCATACCTATGCTTTAACTCCACTGCTATATGAACCGAAAAGAGGTGGAGGCTCTCTCTAAGCAACTTTCAATCAGGGGCAGTACACAAAACCATACCTGTCCATTCATTGACCAAACAAGCACTTGTGAACTCAAGTCCACATAATCTAGAGTTTAAATGTACTGTTGCTGAGAAGCCAGCAATAACAGTATTAGTCCCCCAAGGCTTGCTGTGGAACTTTGTTACAATATTACCAAGTGCTAACAGTGAGTCCCTGGTGAGATCTATCAGATTAAAAGATGTGAATATGTATTGAGAATGCTATCTACATAATGTCTGACATAGAGATTATTCCTCAAGGTATCACACGAGACTGACAGAGCCCTCACCTAATAAGGCTGGGCAGAATACATTATGACAAAATTGTCATCTCTCCCCACAGCATTATCTTAGTGTGTCTGATTGCACTTGTATCCCAACTCAAGTGGTATTTAGTGACAAAGCATCCAAATAATCGGTGACCATTTCTTATCAAGATTGATATCCCAGTTCAGTCCAATGTCGAATCCGTCTAAATACGACAAGCGAACATGAACATGGCCAATCAAAAGCAAGTTCTGAACATTCATCGAGCCATGCATCTGCCCTGAAACTCTAAACAAACATCAAACAATAAGTAATGACTGTTATGGGAAAGAGAAGCAGACAAGAGTTTTCAATAATGTCAAAGAGACTGCGCCACATTCCGTGTAATCAAGATTTAACCATGATCAAAATCGCCACCCATCAGACCCGCCATGTTGAAATCCAGTCAGATGAGGATAGACATACACCAGATATAAATATAGTATGGAAAAATACATTTTTCTCCTGACTTGAGACTGGTACTAAAAGTTAGTAGTAGCTTAAATTGCGTTGATGCATGCAGTTCTCAACCTTAAGAGTTGTCATGCTGCTTACATATGCAATTAGAGCGCTAAGTACAATTAATACTCACTGACAACTTCAATTATATACATTTTCAAATCTGCCTTATAATTCCATTACAAAGACTTATTTTTATCTACAAATTAAATACAAAAAAGTATGGGAGAATTCGAAGTCATCAAAATTAGTGCACACTCTTGGTAAACATACATGTTCATGATAAAGTTTTGATAAAAAACTGATTTTTTTTAAATACTGTTGAATGACACATGTATCATTTTTTATGAAGTTGAAATTGGATTGTTGTCAAACTGTTTACATATAAAAATAACATTATTTGATGCATTATCAGGTGGTGCAAAATATTTTTCATGCATATTTTGCACAAATAGCGAGGAAAGGGGGATGTCTATTCAGCCCTCAAAGGGTCAATGCAAGCAGAGTACCAACAAGGGGTCCACACTGGACAAATAGCTCTGTCAGGCTAAGGCATCTCTGGCCAGGTATGTGATCCTAAAGCCCTTGAAGGCCAACCTCTTTGTGACCCTCTGTCCATGACAGCCTAGTGTACAGCATGGATCATGCTACACCTTGCTCCAGCGGCCTATGCCAGCAAGAAAACAGTCTTGTACGTCAGAACCTGACATCCACAGAAGCTTTGTCTTTCGACTCACACAGCCATTTCGTAAGTGCAGATAAAACCAAAGCCAGATCCCACTAGACTAGGACATTGGTTGCTACCAGCCAGTCGTCATTAAAAGCTCTCATTAAGTCAATACATAGAGGAGTCTCTGCACACCTCATTTTTTTTTCTCACAAGGAAGAAGCAATGGTCGACTTGTGATCTTGAATAGTCTGCAAAGCAACCGGTTTCTCATGAAGCGAGAACAGCAGATAGTCAGCAATACTCAGAACTGAAGCTGATGCAAAGTCTCCAACCCTGTAAGCTTGCACCATTTAGAAAACTGAGACCAAAGTGCATCATCTAGATTCACAGAAGACACTCGGTGCTTCCCTTTAGCAACATTAAATGCCACCTACTCCTGTTGGGGCTATCTGGGGACAGCCAGAGTGGAGAGGCTGCCATCTGGATGCTCATGTCCTGCTCACCCTTCACTCCAGAAAGAAGCTAGTGGAGTCTTGGTCACACTCGTGATAGTATCCCTTGGTCAAGACCATCACTGTGGTCAGTACATCACTGCTTGGCAGCACACCACTCCTCCTGCCTAAACAAGTTAGGTCAGTTGAGGACATGGCTGGCAATGTATGGCTACACCACAGACCTGCCTGTTTCCCACTCATTCCTGTATGCCAGCTTGCCCAGGGCCCACAACAGTTTGGAACTGGAACCCTTGCTGGGCTAGATCCAGCTGGGACCATCAAGTGGCCAGCCAGCAGGCCCTTTGTGGATCATGGTTCCTGCAGAGTGTGTCTGCAGGGCTACAAAAGCTGGCTTGTGGGCACAACTGATTCAGGCAGCCTGGATGGGATGCCCAGCTCTTAAGGCCAGCTAAGCCTGGAATGGTCAGCAGGAACAACTGGCCCAGCCAGCCCAATTCCCTGACTCTGGACAAAGTGGCATTAAGCTTCTGCAGATATGCCTGGTTAGGAGGCAATGATTGCATCAATTTCTGTGTCTCCTGCAGAGCTTTCACCACATTTGCCTGGAAAGACAGCTCAGACTGGGGCTGGTTTGCATGGTTGGCAAGTCTGGCCTGAGGTTCCAGTTAACCACAGCCCTACCCACCAGCCACAAATACAGAAATGCGATTAGAAAGAGACAAGCCAGTTGCTTGGCCATGGCTGGAGCCTTTACTTGTTTCCCCTCTTCCCACTGGGACTCACTCCACACCATACATGCTGCACAGTTCACTAAGTGACCACAAGTTCCCCCCTGCCTTGTAGGAGGACCTACATTCCTGGTGGTGGTCCCAACTGACTATAGGGTGACCCTTGCAGTCTTGTGTCTGGCCAGACGGATCCCGCTTTCAGAGGCAGGAACCAGCTTGCTGAGGGAATGTCCTATATGAGCAAGACAATCACTATAGATGAGATTCGACCCAGGACAACAACATGAGGCAACCTAATCTATGACAGAACTGGTCTAGAAAAGCACTAATACCCTGTCTATCCAAACCAAAAGACCAACAATTGAAACCACGAGAAACTGCCAAAAGGTTGCTTCACTTGGGTGCAAAATTCAACAGACATTGACTTCAAAACCAAAGAAACAAAAGTGAGGATGTCTTAGTCTTCCTAGTTTTTGTGGAAATGGCTGCAGATGGCAGTAATACTGATAGGGACACATAATTGCAGGCACGAATTGTCCCAGGTGGTTGATTTTATACATTTCCTGGATTAGAACAACCAGGTTGGGGGATATAGTAAAAGTTATGCATTGGTATGGTGTTGTGCACCAAATTACGGTAATAGGTTGATTAGAAATTTGAATCTGTGCTGCACAGTAGCGTTCAGTGTATAGGTCCGGGAATTCCTTGTATGTTTTTTAATATATGACAATAGCTAGTCCACCACATTGGTGTAGTCTTCTCTCTTGCAGGTACACAGACAGTTTGCTTTACTGCAAATCTTTGCAGCTTTTGTTTTTTTTCATTTCTTCTTTCTTTCATAGCAAATACAAATCTTGTCCAAAATTATTTTTCTCGAAACTATAATATTTGAAAACTCCAAATCTGGTATGAAAATGGCCATGTTGATAAAAGTGTGCATGTAATTTGAAATTGTCAAAATCGGAAATACTGTGCAAACTACATGCAAATGAAATTTTATTGGCTCATATCAACAACTGTATAATTGATTAACACATAACTTCAACAGTTCCATATCAGTTTACAAGATATGGTTATGATATTAATATATTACCCAGGTCACAGTTTTTAAATTTATTTGCTAAATATAGATCTGAGTGATTATGATCCTAGTAACGGTTTTTAAATAATGTTAATTACTGATCTAGGTGAATACACATAAATATCCATGTGGAGTCCATTGAGATTCTTTGAAGTCCCCTGTTAGGCTTGGGAAATGGCTTTAAGGGCTTTGTGGGAAAAGGTCTCTGGGCCAGGTACTAGGAATGGAGCTGTATATAGCTTGGGTATGAGTTTAGTACTCTTCCTTATCAAGACTGAACATGCACAGCGGGAATGCATGAAAAATGTCAGCTGATTTCATGAATTCAATGTAAATAATGCAAACAAAGTAACTGTAGATGTAATGAATTAATCAATGCAAATGTCACCTTTTAAAACAGCTGTTGGCTGCAAAGAGAGGCACTCTACTATGGCTTTATGTTGCCTGTTGGATTGATAATCGTCACCAACGCTGTGTTTTTCACTCTCATCACCCGGGGACTCATGAGGTCTGTTCAGCAGCAGATGCGTAGTACGCAATCCCGACGAAAGAGGAGGGCCTTGCAGATCAAGGCATCTGTCCTGACCTTCATCTTGATGGGTAATATACCAACAAGCTTTATTCCATAGGCTTTTAGACCAGTGACACACATTTACAAAATCTGCTTTTCTCTAAAACTTCAAAGTATAAATTTGATAAGTTTTTGCAGAAGAAACTTTGTTTTGTTCAATGGAAGCAATTGTTGCTTTGCAAAGCCATGAACTGATCGACTGATGGACTAATTCATGATCTTATTAAATTGTCATTCCATTCTTTCTCTGTATTCAGTTTGTCTGTCCATCTGCTTACCCACCAATCAATCTATCCGTCTGTCTATCTGCCTATGTATGTATGTATGGATTCAGGATTCACATCTATTTATTAGACATATATATATACATATACATAAGATCAGCAGATACAAATGTCAGATATATGGTATTACGTAATACAAACGAAAGAAGTGTACAAAATTGATTTTACCAAAATTACAGGATATATATATGCAAATACATAGTCAGGATGACCCAGCTAAGGATGTAAACATCCGCTATCGCTGTGGCCACCTGTGTTAGTTTGACTGGTAAGTTACACCTGATTTCAATTGAAAATAATGACAAGTTTTAACAAAATTGTGATTAGTAAAAAAACAAATAAATATATAATAATAATAATAATAATAATAATAATAATAATAATAATAATAATAATAATAATAATAATAATAATAATAATAATAATAATGAGTAACAGTTATCGTTGCTAGTTGCAAACAAAACAGTTGACGATGTCGCAGGTCTCGGAATATTGATTTATTGAGAATACCTTGATATGTTTTGAGAATCCAGAATAAGAATGTGTATTAATTTTGTCTGTAATGAGTGAAGGTGTATTAGTTAGTAATTTAGGAATTTCATATCTAATGCACTTTTCAGCTGTAATATGTTGAGGAGTAGCGTACTCAGGAAAATCTCTATGTCTTGTAGAATACTGGTGAGTGGTGGGTAAGGTAGCGAACATATCACGAAAATAGCCAGGAAGTTCATTTTGACAGTATCGATAATAAAAGTTGAGGGCTTTTTGTTTGAAAAGGTCAGAAACCCTTACAACATTTAATTTTTTAATAACGGTTCTGTGTGCGCGTAGAAGTGTGTGTGACACAGTAATCGAATAGCAGTTTTTTGCAGTTTAAGAACACGATCACAAGTAAAACCCCAGGCAAGTATAGAATAACTAATATGGGGTAATAACAGAGAAATGTATATGAGCAGGAGGGTACTTGTAGGTAACAACTGATGTAGTCGTTTAAGTATAGCAATAGCTCTAGAAGTTTTATTCAGAATTTTATTAATGTGGGCATTCCAGTTTAAGTTTTCATTTATAATTAGTCCTAAGAAGTCAAATTCATTCGTCCTTTCTAAATATGTATCACCAATTTTAAGATTTTGTTTAATTCTAACTTTCGTTGAGGAAAAGAAAATAGCATATATTTAGTTTTTGATATGTTATGAGTCTGTTTGCTGCAAGCCACTTAAGTACTTTATCAAGTTCAGAATTTATGTTGTTCGAAACGTCTTCATTATTAGATTTTGGTTCATAGTTAAAGGTACAAAGTGAATTAATAAGTGTGGTATCATCGGCATATAATATGGAATTAAATTTAGGGGCAGCCAGATATGAGTCATTTCTATATATAACAAAGAGAAGTGGTCCTAGAATCGAACCTTGAGGCACGCCAGTAGTAATAGGTAGATGTTTAGAGCAAACATCATTTAGTTGAACGTATTGAGATCTGTTTGTAAAATAACTTTCAAGCCATTTAAGAAGAGTGCCAGAGATACCATAATAATTAAGCTTTTGGAGAAGGATATCATGATCTAAGGTATCAAAGGCTTAAGATAAGTCTAAAAATATAGTAATGGGTATTTCAACGGAGTCAAGAATTTTAAATAATCTATCAATGAATTCTATGGAGGCAGTTTCGGTGCTGTGAAGCTTTTCAAAACCATGTTGGCTGTTATAGAAAATGTTATGCTGTGTAAAATGATCGTAAACTTGATGATATACCACTTTTTCAAAAACTTTGGACAGGGCCGGGAGAAGAGAAATTGGCATATAGTTATTCAGGACTTTATCATCATCTTTTTTATGTATTGGTAACACTTTAGCGACTTTTAGTTTGCTAGGAAAAATGCCTGTATTCAGAGACTGATTTATTATTAGTGATAGGGCATCGGCTAATGAGGAACCGATTCTCTTGATAAGCTTCATTGACAGTTGATCATGTCCTGTGCTAGTTTTAGGCTTGAGTTTATCCATGATCGATAAAACATGTGAAGGAGAGATATTGGTGAAGGTAAAAGAAGCTTCCCACTGGTGGGTTAGATATGTTGTAAAATAGCGCTTATTTTAGCGGCCAATTTTGGGCCAATATTTGTGAAAAACGAATTAAAGCGTTCAGCTATTTCATTTTTGTTAGATTCTTTTTTATTTTCTTTCATGAAAAAAGAAGGGGAATCTGTTTTACGTTTATTGATATTTAGAATTGTGCGAATGACGTCCCAGGTTTTTTTTTTAATCATTATTTTTACATTTTCGAGTGTCGAATGGTAGTGCTGTTGTGTCTGTCGTTTAATAGATTTGTCAAGAATTTTGTTATAGGCTTTCAGATTTTGCTTAAGAGTGAGACATGACTGGGAGCTAGGATTGGTACATTTTAATTGTTTATATAGATTGTCACGGAATTTAATTGAACTTAGGATACCATTGGTTATCCAAGGCGAATGTTTGTGTTTATATTTGTTGTAGCGTAGACTTTTGACAGGAAGATTTTTATCCTTGCAACGTTGTATAACACTTTCAAGCTGATCATAGTTGTGATTCGGGTCATGTTGTAAGTAATGGTCAAGAACCTGCATTATATTCATGTTGTTCATTTCCTGTAAAAGTTTTGAATAGCATCAGGAGGCTTATTTTCAATTTGAATATACTTCGGAGGAGCTTTTGGATCTAACTTTTGGTCTAAACATGTAAAATATGGAAGATGATCTGACAAATTCGTAAAAATAATACCAGACAAAATAGCCTTATTGCTGTTAGATAAATTACAAAATATGTTATCAATTAACGTAGCGTTACGTTCCGAAAATCATGTATGTATGTCTGTCTGTATGTATGTATGTATGTATCCATCTAACTATCTCCCTATCTTTACATATATATTTGACACGAGCACTGTTATTGTGTGCATGTTTTTCTCGTCCTTTCAGGGCTTACATGGTCTTTTGGATTCTTTGCCATAGGAGATGCCAGGTTGCCGTTTCAGTATTTGTTTTGTATTTTCAATGCAAGCCAAGGTCTCATGATCTTTATCATGTGTTTTGCTGGAAGACATGGAATGTGGAAACACTGGAAGCGGCTTTGCAGAAAGCAAAATGCACAACGTTTTAATACTTCAGATGTTCTAACTGGAAATGATATATCTGGAGCAGGAACACATCCGATACAGTATTCATTGGGTCGACGTCGACCAGAAAAACCATAAAAATGTACTTTGACCATTTTCTTCAGAAAAACAACAAAACCCGTAACGATAGATATATGCTTTTAAGTGTATGCAATTGAGAAAGTACGAGCTATACGTACCTTATCTGTACATTGTGTTCATATCATTAGCATTTTGTAAGTTGTGAATGTATGATGATAATCATATAGGTGTATCGTTTCTTGCATCTGCAGTATCAGGACCACTCACGCTATGCTGATTATCTTTAATATTTTCATAAAGACGGTCTCAATCCACAAGCGCATGTTTGTGCAAGAGATATGTTATGCCAGTAGGCATTGGCAATGTACATCAAAATGGCGTCAGTTCCGGAAGCTATTGGAAAATGGAATTACGCTTCATGAATCCTACAATGTCAATACAGTGGGCTTGTACGTACCTTGTTTTGTTTCTTTTCTTTATTTCCTTTTTTTTTTGTATTGGCGGGGAGGGGGGTGTTTGTCTTTGTTTTGGGGGTTTTGTTGGGGGTTTGTGTTTTGCTTTCCTGTTGTTTTTCATATGAAAAAGTTGACACCAGCTGTCATTCTGTCTCCGCAGCGGGTATGCAG
>OZ026628.1:34587507-34625886 GCA_964020975.1 Hermodice carunculata | reverse complement strand
ATCCATGTTTCAGTAGCTGCATAACATAGATAATGGAATCACCTTTCTCCAGGAAACTCACAGCTGCCAGGAGGATGAGGGCATTTGGAAAAACGAGTTGGGTGCTAACATTGTGACTTCACGTGGTTCCAGAGACAGCTTACGATTGGCTCTACCATTTTCTAACAGAGTCAATTGTAAGATAAAGAGCCACATCATTGACCCCAAGGCAGATTCATTGTTCTTGTAGAAGAGAATGATGATGATGATGATGATGATGATGATGATGATGATGATGATAATGATGATGATACTTATTACCTGATGACTAATGGAGTTTGGCAATGACAAATTAATGTGTAGTACAAATCTTTGAATATGGAACATCGCACATTAAAGTGACTTACGTCACATTGAGACAGGTCTGTGCAAAAATGTAAACAGCACACTAGGAAAAGCAACCTAAATAGAAATGTCGTATATGGGTATTCATCGCAGTGTGTATGCATTGTTTATGAAAAACGCAGTCAGGAAAGAAAATCAGAATACCTCGCAGATTACTTGAACACTTTTAAATGAATTCCGTATTTGTGAATAAGTGACAAGAGTGACAAATTGGGAAATCATATACAATCGTTGGTAATTTTAATTACATAAAAGCCCAATCTGTGCACGAATGTGGTATGGACCTGTGGTCCTGTGGTCCTGTGGAAATATCTGGTAGCAAATATTGAAAACCCTGATGGACGGATGGACACATGCTTCACCCCTTGTGTTCTATGCAACACCATTTCATAGGTTGGCATATCTGTAGCATGTACACCGTCTGGTAATGCTTCTGTCTGTTTGTCTAGCAGTTAATGTTCCAGATCTAAACAAGAATTGTATTTTGTCCGATCATGAAAGTTCTAGGTCTAAACCAGATTGCTCAATATTCAAGCAATATGATCTATTTCACTAATGTCTTTCTATTTACAAATGCTATGGATATTACACGCAATTAACAAGGTTTTAGAAGGCAAAAGAGACTTTGCTTGCATACCATAGAACATTGGAATATATGTTCAAAGTTTCAACCTTTTACTGATATAATAATATAACTATTTCCAGTCAGCTTCAGTGCAGATTAAAGATTTATTCTTTTGGAAAAAAATCTAAATTGATGAGCCTTGAAATGACCAAAGTATCATTTTACATAAATAGTCCCTACTGGTCAACCTGGTAATACAGGAAAAACCACATTTTCCAACATGCATTTTCTTATCCAAGCTACTGAATGTTGCTAAGCCACAAAGATATGTAGGAAGTGTATGGAGCTTTTAGTTTGTTCAGCAGCGAATCATTCCATTCATCCAGAACGATATATCCAGAACCGTTCCATATGCAGTAATGAACTGTATGCCATAAATACATTATACCCTCTTTTTTTGCACCCTGGCTCGCAAATGATCTAGACCTATTTTAAATGTTAAAAAGGGTCCTGCACATGTGTATTTTGCGGCATCTTTGTTCACATCACTAGTACCATTGAAACTTCAGTGCACACACTTATTCAGCCAGCGCTGACGAGGAGATAAATTCAGAGCGTCCATTGTGAAGTTAGAGTTGAAACAACGAGTAGTCTCAAACTTGGTTTCACATGAAAGTTGGCACTGAAGTTTTACAAATCATGTCTGCTGAGATATTTCTCAAACTTTACCAAATTGACACCATCATGGGCCCTTTGACAACTCTGCTCCCCTATTATGCAAAAGTAGAAATACGCAACAAAAATTAATATTTTGTTTGGGGGGGGGGGGGCGTTCAATAAGCACGGATTAATATATTTGAAGAAGTGCAGATTTCAAGTTACATAGCTTAATAGGGGAATATACCCATTTGTGATCTGTCTTTAATTTATACAGAGATTTGTGCCGAGTGGTTGTATCTGTTGGTCCCTTAATTTTCGAAAATCCAGTGGTTATATGCATAGATACACACACACACACACACACACACACACACACACACACACACACACACACACACACACACACACACACACACACACACATATATATATATATATATATATATATATATATATATATTTGCATACATACATACATATTTCAAAGAACTTTTGAATTAGGGCACGTTTTCATCTTCCGAATATCTAAGATGAGTATGTAACTTACAATCCTGCTGCCTTTTATTTATCTGAAAGTGTCGTTTTGTGTCATACACAGATACAACATGCAAACCTGGAAGTGTGTATTTAGCGACTCTGCGTCAGTTGCACCCTTTGTCAAAATGTCCACAAATGTCGCATATGGAGAGGTTTCACATACTTATGGGTAAGAGAAAGGTTTGAGAAATATATAGTTTTGGGTGACATTAGTGTTTCAATTTTTAATATATATATACGTCAGATACTGGTCTTTTGTGATGGTTTCAGTTCTATCTTAATCTGAGTAGCGGTTCTGGAGAAGTCGAAAATAGCAAAAAGAAACAAAAACAAAACAAAACAAAAAACAAAAAACAAAAAACCCCATAATTATGGGTAAATATAGCAAAAAGAAACCAAAAAAACAACGAAAAAAAAACAAACAAAAAAAAAAAAAAAAACAAAAAAAAAAAAAAAAAAAACAAAAAAAGCAAAACAAAAAACCCCCAAAACAACAGCAACAACAAAAATAAATAAATAAAATAAAA
The DNA here is from genome assembly GCA_964020975.1 of Hermodice carunculata. Taxonomy (NCBI): domain Eukaryota; kingdom Metazoa; phylum Annelida; class Polychaeta; order Eunicida; family Amphinomidae; genus Hermodice; species Hermodice carunculata. The sequence continues at coordinate 34,623,213 of OZ026628.1, read as the reverse complement.
TGAATAAATAAAATAAATGAATAAAAATAAAATATCGCAGTGCCACCTAGTGAGCAGGTTAAGACCTAGGAGTCCCTAGGAGTATTCCTGTGTGATATGAAACAATTGGATGAGCGATTTCGGAGAAGATTGTTCAAGAAATGCCCCCCTACCAAAAAAAAAAAAAAAAAAAAAAAAAAAAACAAAAACAAAACAAAACAAAACAAAACAAACAAACGAACAAATTCATTATCAATCCAAAAATCACTGGGGCGTGACCATTTGAACAAACTTGGTAGAAACCTATCCAAGGTACATCTCCAATGAGTTGTAAGTGAATTGGGCTGACCTTTTTTTTTTTTTTTTTAGATTCATATATAAGAAACTTGATAAGTTCTTTCAAATCACCATGATCTTTCAGTGTGTATTTTCACCTCGCACAAACGCTTTAGATAATTCATTCTCTAAGTCAAGTTCCATTTTAAAATTGGGTGTTATGCCAAAGTCATTCTATCATACCAGGCGTTAGAATAGACTTGCACAAGTCCCTGGGGCATGTCCCTAGTTTCCCATCACACGGTCCCACCCAAAAGTGCAATACATTTTCCCCTAAACAAAGTTTACTGTATAACATTATGCCAACTGCACAGTATAGTGTTATTAAGCAGGCCCTACTGTCATTTTTTTTAACTGGTCGACATTGCCGCCGTGCCGGTTTCAACAGTATCAGCTGTTGAGTCCTAGTCAGTTCTAATCCCATTATCATTGTGATAAGGCTAAGTGGCAAGTGGGTTTTGATGAATGCGTGTTTAGTTTAGTCATCAACCACTCAAGAGAGGCAAGGCTGACCATCTCCCAGTGGCTGCCGACACCAGGGACTTGTTAAATGTGCACAAGCCCACTCTGTACTGCCATCAATTTGGTGGGAGCGACGTCACAAGAACCAGGTTGTCGTGGGAATGGAGAGGTCAAATCAGAGGTCAGATCAAGTTCAAGACACCCTGATTATTTGTGTGGTCACATTGTGTTGTGCTAATTTAACCCCTAGCACCCTAGGCAGTTTTTGGATCTGGCACTGCCAGCAACTGGACATTTTTGTTCTGTTGCGCAACGTGTGACAATCTGGCATAAAAATGTCAATATTTTTTTTTAATTTTTGCAATTCATGTCAAACGATCCACATGTCATGCCTTTAGTTGAATAAGATTTTCTCTACATTTCTCTTTGGTTTCTTTGTCAATTTAAACAAAAAAAAGTGCCCTTCACCCTAAGAAAGTGAATATATAGATCTCAATCACGATTTGATCAAAACGGACAAGCCTGTGTGAACACAATTGCATTGGTACCAGTCCTCGCATTTTCCTTTGTTAGCATCACGAGCGATGGTTCCTCTTTCTTTTTTTTTCAAAGGATAGGTAGTGTGTCATAATTGTCATTAGATTATAGTGGTAGAACGTGTTTTATGCTGCAGTAAATAGTGGATAAAAACACTTTATCACAGCTTGTTAACGACAAACTTGCAACATGTCAACACCAGCGGCAGTGGTATTTTCACCCGAGCCATGTTTACCTGTAGTTGTCGTATTTTAGTCTCTTTGCATAAAAAAAATATGGCCCCCCTGCTCTATTGTATGCAAAGACTGGAATAATGTTATTATTCTGAACGATTGACAGAGTTCATATTTCTTTCTTGCTTTAATAAACTGTCCGTAATTGTTACTTGTGTTCACACAAATGTCACCCATCTTTCAAGCCAGACTTCACAATGCGAGGTAGCGAGTACTTGATTGGACAGCGAACACCGTATGATCAATTCTGGCCCTCTGACTGACCGAGACTATTCCGGGGAATTGTTATCGGTAGTTTTTGACTAAAATAATGACGCATCTATTAGAAATAGGAACAGTTTTGGAGGGGTTTTCCCTAAAATACTCTTGTCTCAGCCAATTGGACAGCTTGTTAAAATAGAAAAGGTTCTATGCATTCTAACGATATAAACAACATGGCGAGTATACAGAAAAAAGTTCAAGATTGAGACGATGCAATAACTTTATTTTTGTGCAGTTTGTAAAGTTACATCATTTAAATTGTCACCACCAATGGCCGGATCATTGATTTAAATCATCGTAGAAGGAAAAAATATTCATTTTAATGTAAAATCGAAATAGCCATTGGCAGGAGCTGACGTTTCTCTGCAATAACATGTGCGTGCTAGCATGCAAATAAACAACACCGGGAATTTGAGACGGCATTGAATCGGTCACTTGCTTGATTGCTAATGAATTATTCATATCAGCGACAAGCAGGTAGGCTTTATGAGTCTCACTAGATGCTTTCCGCCTGAAGCGGTGCACTGCAATTAATCCTTCATGAAACAGTACCTCATTTAACAGCTTCTGATGAGGGGTGCGTTATGACCACTGGTTTGTCTGTGTGATAAAATAGTAGAGAAAAACCCGACCCATATTCATAAATCCCAAACCCAACAATGACAGCAAAGAGTTTCCAGAGTTTCCAAAACATCAACATTCATCTTCCAAAACTAATGTGGAGAAACAAATTTCACTCCTGACTTGAGACAGGCAGTCACCGATAAAGGGCAACTGGTGGTTTTAAACCAGTCCTCTCAACCTTTGAAATATTCTTCAGTAACCACAGACTATAGTGTTTACAAAATCTATAGGTCTTACCACCAAAAACACAATTTTTTATTACTTTTGACAAAAATAAATGGAGACCTGGTAGGCCCATCCCTTTTTAGTTCTCCTGACTTGTCAGTCAGCTAGGTTTACAGCAAAAGAGTAAAGTAGGCCAATATCGTTTCTGTGATATTTATGAATCTGGAACATTATAAACACACTCTACCTCCATTATATACAATGCAGACCGCCTGGCGCTAATCTGTTATCTGGTTATGGACACGGTCCAAGTCAATTAGCTAGATTTGGGGTCTACCTGTATTATAACAGTATAAGGCTGCAACGTGTGTGTCAGGTTTCACTATAAGTTTTATTTTGTACTGAATTTAATTTAAAATAAAATACAGGAGACAGTCCAGTGAGACTTGAGCAGGTCTTGCTTTGAATCATTTATGCTTATGTGGAGATACAGTTCACAAAATATTTACTTGCAACATATATGAATTTTGTATTTTCAGTGCAACTTCTCTAACATTGATGAAATCTGTTGTCCATTTCGAATTTTCAGAACAGTATTATTATTTCTCTATTGTCAATATGACATCTCATCTCTTTAGAAGTTTTGCTTTGTGGATATTCAAGTCTTGCTGTTGTTCCTGGTGATGTTTATATAGACAGACCGATGAACCTATCTGTGTCGATTATGGCGTTCTTGCGTACCGGCCACCATTGGACCATTGTTTTTAAGAATGGGGATTTGGTGGAGTTTGTATTTGCGTTGCACTTTCTGGTCTAGGTAGGGTGGTCTTTTGCAATATTATGAAAGCATTTGACTGTGTTAGCCACTCACATCTCTTACATAAACTTAAAAGGCTCGAAGCGTTGGCTCCCTTTTATTCTGGCTCGAGGACTATTTTGCAGGTCGAATGCAGCATGATGTCTTGCAGGGTGTCATGCCTTCCTGGGGAAACGTTAGGGCAGGTGACCCTCAGGGATCTGCATTAGGCCCCTTGTTATATTTTTTTTTTATTGACATTATTGACATGGCTAATGTAGTAAACTCATCAATAAGCTTGTTTGCTGATGACACTGCCATTTATATTCAGATAGAAAAGGCCCTCTCTGCGACCGATACTCTTGACCTGGATTTACAGGAATTGGGGAGTTGGTTGCACAAGTGGCTGGTGTCGTTAAATCCATCGAAGGCAAAAAGTATGATAATATCTAAAGAGGGTATACCCCTGAACTATCCCGACCTAATTTTTATGGGCCAATCATTACAGAATGAAAAAAAAAACACAAGCACTTGGGCTTGATAATAAAGCCCCACCTGACTTGGTCAAGCAATGTCAATAATTTGGTCACCAAAGGAACGAAAATGGTAAGCAAAATGAAACATTTACAATATCGGCTTGGCAGAAAGTGCTTAGAAATAATATATTTCGGTTTTATTTGCCCTATTTTGGAGTATGGTTCTGTTGTTTGGGATGACTCTTCCTTACAGGAGACCCAACTGATCGAAAATGTTCAACTAAGTGCAGTGCGTGCTAAAAAAAAGAGAGCTACAAGCTTTTTAATTTATGAAGAAGCAGGCCTTAAGAAATTATCAGAAAGAAGAAAAAAAGGTAAAGTGATTTTGTTTTATAAAATAATGCATAGTTACGCACCGCAATACCTACGGAATTTTGTTCCAGCGTACTGTGTCTGAAAGTAAAAGATACAACGTCAAAGTGGGCCATATGCTTTCTAATATTCACACACGTACAAATCTATTCAATGAAACTGCCTCAGACTACTCGTAATGCTGCATCCGTTGATGAATTTCAAAAACAAACTCAACTGTATTAGTAAGGATGACAAACCAAACAGATTATATTATGTAGGTGATCGTCAATTAGCCATAATCCACGCCCGACTAAGGATGCAATGCAGTGGCTTGCAAAATAATCTTTTCAAATAAGGACTGATTGACTACCCTGAGTGTGCCTGTTGTAGTGCAAACAAAGATGCCTCCCACTATTTGTGCTAATGTACCAGATACAGATTAAACTGTGACAAATTACAGAGTACCGTTATTGGTTTTGCATCGTTTACAATTTACACTCTAATATATAGTTCTAAAACTATACTTTAATTCAAAATCAACAATTGTTTTTAGACCATTCAAGAATATTTTAGAGACACAGGCAGACTCACAGCAGCAACTTAAGCAGTATATATTTATTCATAGTACACTACTATAAGTAAAACTCAAAATATATGTCTCTTGAGACTATATACAATTATGAGCTAATTGCAGATTACATATTACCCCAGACTCTTTTGACTGTCTGTGGTGTACTGTCCTGGCCCAAATCTTTAACTCGTGTAGTACTCACACTATCTGTTATGTCATATCTTGTTTATATCTCTTATTGAACATTGACTTGGTTGTTGTGCAGCGTCGTAATTTTGTGTTGCAAGAGGGATTAATATGGGGCATTGCCCTGTTTCCCAATTGTATTTCTTTGAAATAAAATATGTTTAAACCAATGGAATTGAATGACTGTGAAATTGTTGTCTAACACGTTCATTCAAGCATGCTTGCCCCTTTTCGGAGGAAAAACACTTTGAAGTAAAAGGTTGAATCGAGTTGCTTAACTTATGATTCTTGGTATATATCCCTATACCATCTAGGCTACACTGTGTCTGACTACATCAATGGGCTCATCGTGTTTGCACAGTGTTACCATATCTGCATTTCCTACATCATTCAAATATTATTAATTCATTATTTCGTACCGATCAAACTTTTCATAAATTATTTGAATCAGACGTCATTACATTAGGTTAGAAAACGTGAAAAAGCCAAAAGATCATGGTTGCTCTTTAAACACTTTTCCAGTGGCAAATGCTGCTCAGGCGATCTACTCTGGTCGAACTGTTTGAAATTGTAAGAACACCAGCTTCATAGTCCTCAAAAAGAAATCACCCAACTACCAGTATGCTTGTACTTCTGTACAACATTAAGGTCCAAATCGACGGTTTTCATTAGCGTGATTCATGTGCTTTGAGCCCAAAGTGCGCCTAAGAAAGCTATTGACGCACACTAGGACTTGCTATTTAATTGAGTAAAAGCAAGAAAGTGGCGTGACATGTTAACTCTATGATAGCCTGCGCTTCAAAACCAGTATGTCATCGTTTAATTTATGCCAGCATGCAATAATATCCCCGGTACCTACTGCATATTTTATGGCAACCTTTTCATTTGAAATGTTCCTTCACACCCGTTTGCTGTGGAGCCCACCAGAACAAGAATGAGTACCATGTGCGGCACCTATCTGTAAAACTTGGGTTCCAGAGTGAAACCAGTAAAAGCATACCAAAAAAAAAAAAGAAAAAAAAGACAAGAACCCGCGGGAAAGTGAGTTTTTACTGGATGTATTTACACTCCAGCATAGTCAACTGACATTACAATAAAAATATAAAATATCACTCAAAAATTTTAAACTCCAAAACTAATGGACTGCGACAGCCCGGTGCTCAGCTGACCTCGTACACAGACAGAAGTGGTTCTGTGACCCTCAAAATAATATCAAGTCACTTTTTTTAAAACTATCATCACTGTTTGTAATATCAAAGTCTTCACTCACTTACGGTGTTACAATCATCATTTTTGAAATGCAAAGTGACAAGGTCCACAATTACTGACATAAAAACTAATATGTTTCGTTGACCTTTTAAGGTCAAAATTAATAACACCACAACAAACCCCTAGTTATTTCGTATTACCGTTAAATAGTAACCATAGACAAAGGATCCACCATTACGAAGCAATAAATTTGGATTTCAGTTTTACCTTGCTACCAGTATTCAATGCTAGGCATTGGACTATGGTCTATCATTACCAACACCTAAGCCAATGACACGTGGCTGCTATTCTCATTGTAACAATAGCAAAGTACATGTAGCCTTACCAATAATTCCTTGTTTGAATAATTTATCAAAAATCAGAAAATACAATTCCAGCAGCACCATGTAGTGAAAAAACATTTATAATTCAGATTGAGTCCAGATTTGAAGCATCCAAAATGCAGTATAGGAGGGGTTAAAAAAACAGTGAAAAAATGTAAATCGTAAAAATAACTAAAAAGCTAAAGCTCCATCTTGCCATACAAATTTATATCAAGGGGATTTTACATGTGTGCGTGTGCAATTATGTAAATCGATTGACAGGACACATTTGAAAAAGCACATTTTTTCACGTTTTCAAAAAAAATAAATAAAACTTCATCTCATAAATTTGAATATCAATGCAGCATGACCAAGCAAATGAAGTTACTGCTAGACATTCTCGTAAAGTATGTACCCGCCAAGTTTGACGTGATACTGTATTACCACCACCAAGTTACTTACTGTTTTATCCAGGCACAAGTTACACTTACACCAAGCTCGAAAAGAATTTTGAGTGCGGGCTCTAAGGAGAAGTCGACAAACAATTATAACATTTTGAAAATTGCAAAAAAAGTTTGAAAACAATATCGCAGCACTACCTCTTTAAATAAATAAATGAATAAATAAATAATTATATAAATGAATGAATAAATAAATGAATAAATAAATAAATAAATAAATAAATAAATAAATAAATAAATGAATATATAAATGTATGAATGATTGAATGGACGAATGAACGAACATATAAATAAATTAGTAAATAAATAAATTAGTAAATAAATAAATAAATAAATAAATAAATAAATAAATAAATAAATAAATAAATAAATAAATAAATAAATAAATAAATAAATAAATAAATAAATAAATTAAGAAATAAATAAAATAAGGTCCAGAAGGTCCCTGAAATGTTTATATGCAAATTCGAAATTAGGCATGCAGAAAATTCTTTGTGAATTTACAACAGCATTAAAACATTTCATTACAAATATAACAATCGCTGGGAGGTGACCTTTTGAGCAAGCTTGTTTCATCCCAATCCAAGATGTTACCCAACCAATTTTGAAGTGGATCTGGCTAACGGATTCGGATAATTCACAAATAAGCACTGCAATCCCCATAGACTTATGTAGAAATCAATAGATATATTCCCTTTAACTGACATGTACCCTATCTGAACAAATGGTAAACTAGAGTGTTTTGTGGACATCCCGTCCTCAGCTGGAATAAGCGTCTTTACAAAATCAAGTTGCAACTGAATAGACCTGTGTGGAGCTTTAGCTGAGTGCATATGGCATTCAGAAGTACTGTATAAATAATTTACATAAATAAGCAACAAAAAAGGACCTAAAAGAACCTTGGGGAACTCCACATCATAATATATCTAAGGTTGAACAGGTTTCATTTAAGAAACAACGATACTGTTTGGGATAGAACGATAAGTTATTAAGTCCAAAGCCAAACCACGTACCATACTGGTGCAGTTTACCTATAAGAGTATTAGAATTTACGGTATCAAATGCCTTGGAAAGATTCAAAAATAAACCAGGCGCAAACTCATGATCATCCATGGCACTTAATATCTTGTTCGCTAAATACCAAAGGATAACTTCAGTATTGTATATTTCCCTATTTCTGAAAGAAATTATTCTTCCTCTTAATAGATTTAATCTAAAGCATGCCTTGCGATGTTTACACAATAACTAAACAAATTTTGGAGGGATTCTTTCTGTATAAATTTGTTTAAAATCTCTTACAAACTAGATATAGCTAGGTTAGGACCATCCATAATTAACATCATATTATTAATGAATAATTACAGTTATATGATTCAAATTGATTTCTCAATGGACAAAAGAGTACTTGAGCCCATTTGTTTATTAAATTGAAGTAGGGTCTTTTGAGGAGAGATACTTTTAGTGCATATACTAAACTTCGGAAATATTTTGAAATATCAGCGTACCAAATTTCATTTGGACTTTCCCAATCGAAAGCAAGAGCATTTGTGAAAATATTGTCTATGGGAGTTGCTTAATTATGTGTTGCACGATTTGGTCGATCAATGAAAGGTTAATAAGTATATGAGAATAACATATCAGGCTTTGCTGAGATTCCAGCATGGGTGTCTATATCCAAAAGTTTAATGTTAAGATCGCCCATCAAAATGGCATGTCTTATTTCCCTGTTTAATAACATCAAGTTTATTAGTCTACAATGAAAACATCTGAGTTTAGTACCAGGTGGTCTGTCAATTTAACCAGTTATAACATTCTAATTGGTACACTCATTAAGAGTTTCTACAAATACAGATTCCAATACGTTGTCAACAATAGAATAATCACCCTGAATAACAGAAGTTATCATCTATCTTTTATAAATAAACAAACAACAACAACGACAACAACAACAACAACAAAAAAGAAAAAACAAACAAAACAATCAAAAAGAATTCACTTGGTTTAGTGCATGAGTCAAAGCGATAGGTTCCACGTTGATGCAAAAGTGCATATATTTATGGGCCTATGATGGCTATAAAAGTGTCAATGGTCTTTAAAATAATGGATTTAAATTCAGCAAAGTTGATATCTTGTGCCATGCGCCACATGTGCATTGCAAAGAAAATCAAGTTTAACAGGTCAAATTTCTCATGAAAGGTATCACTTGGGGTTTTGGAGACTATGTAGTTTGCCTTTGGCGACTGTTTGTTATACTCATGACCAAGTAAACAAATTTTGGGTAACTTTTTTGTTTGATTATTTTTCTTCGGTTTTGTTTTTGTTTTTGCTTGTTTGCCTGTTGGTTTGTTTTTTGTTCTGTTGTTGTTATCTTTTCATTCGCTTTACTTATCCAGAGTATTGGCTACATTCTTCATAATATGTATTCATCCATGCACTCATATCCTAGACACATAGACATAGTCTGTGCTACTTAAAATTTTTTTACTTATAAATTTAGAATTTGTGTAGGTATTTCATATCCACAAAATTTTAAAACAGCACAACACCTGTCAACTAATTAATTATTGGTAAAACAAAGTTAAGTAAACAAGAGACAACAATTTGCTTGGATCAAAGTAGAATAGGTATTGTGACTTCCAATTGTGTCATCGTAGCCCTTTTGTCATCTTACTGCGATCTCTCATCCTTTCTCTCCGTTTGTCTGTCTCTCTCTCTATATATATAAATATATTTATAGATAGATAGAGAGAGAGAGAGAGAGAGAGAGAGAGAGAGAGAGAGAGAGAGAGCTGTATGCAAGAATGATGGCAAAGTTCACAAAGCATATATATATATATGGTTTAAAGTATTTATTAACTCCAGTACATTACAGAGTAAAAACAAACTATGCAACACATATACACACAATCAGAAAAAACAATGTGAATATACAATGAGGTTGCTTCAGCTGAAATCACCATGTGCCTTTCTCCACTTTATGGGAGAGAGAGTTCTTCATAAAAGAAAAGTACTTCAGGTTTTGTGGTTAAGGGCAATTAACCACAGGTGTCAGTACCTGGGCTGCCAGCGATTGTCACTGCCTACCAACATTGGCAGAGGTGTGACAAGCCATGGCAATTCAGTCACCAACACCTGTAAATGACTGGTTGTTAACCTGAGGTATAGATTGGTACTCAGGTCATGTTGGACCCCCCATTTCCCTTGTCAACGGAAGACAGGATATAGCTCATGACTCAGCATATGTTTATTTTACCAATCAATTCTTTCGTATATCTATTATTCATTTATGGTCAGGGAGACCCTCATTAAGACAAAGTTTTGCTGCTCCCACAAGGGCCACCCTTTTTCATTTCAGTAACTTCCATTTTATAGACAGCTTATATTCTTCTATATATATTCAAACAATTATGGGCATAAGTGACATGACAAAGTTAAGCATTTCCCTCGTGTCTATATATAATGCAAGGTACCAAATTCAACGGACAATCTTGTGGCATGAACAAATATAACAGTTTGGAATGACACAATCTTCCTCATTATTATTTCTCAAGAAAGTTTTGACGTGTCTAATAACTGCCTGGAGCTATATGTGTGATATTTCTTTTTAATCAGTAGGTGTCATATTTATTATACTTGGTATGCCAAACCTTTCCATACCTATTATTGTATCTATCATGGAACAATATTTAACTTTGTCGTGTATTACGTCTATCTAAGTATTGTTTTTTTTTTTTTGATATAAAATCACTTATATTTGAAAATCGTGCAGATATCACTTATTTAAAGCATTCGAAGCTGCCGTGAATATGTCATGTCTTCATTTACATCATTCGAATGTTAAATTGGGACACCAGCATTTTATCGATATGTTTGACTTCTTCCCCTATGTCAGTCATAGTCTGAAGGTATTTCAATAATTTGTGACAGCATCACATATTCATATTTGACATGCTTTTGATGGATGCTGCAAGCCATACTTGCTTACTTTGAACCTTGGATTTCCTGTTATTTTCTCATTTCGGTCCTTTTGGGAGGAAGGAGTTACAGTCATCATTAGAACGGTACATGTAGTAATGAAGTCGCAGAAATCTACTGGAGGTATCGAGTCAATACTGGAGCAATCTGATTCGTTACATCCTGGTGGTGGCTTTAATATTCTTGGATGCAGACCCCGTTTTTTGCTTCTGCAGCTGCCGTATTGCTGCCCGTAAGTTAGGTTTTTTTCGACCCTTGACGTTATCTCCTCCCATGGCAGTTTCCACTATTTCCTCTGCTGATAGATTTTTGGATCTGATAGTTTCTATGTGCATCACAATCCTACTTTCAAAGACATCACCAGTGTCGCTGTTAATAGAAACGTCCAGTTGCATAAAGGTTTCTACAAGCTCCAACATATTTTCGACATCATCATTAGACTTCACAACAGCAGTCCTTGATACAATATGCAGAAAAGTACCCATGCGGTGGAACATCATTGCAATAACTTGGATTGTGATGATGATGATGCCATAAACTAGGATAAATGAAAAACCAATAGGATCAAGGCCCTCATTACCACAGAACCAAGGTATGGAAAGATTGAAGCTTTTGCTCTGTATCTGAAGGGTAGAGGTCACTGTTACTAGTATGGCATTAATAAAAAAAAATGTCTGGGACATTTTGTTTCGCAGGTCCAACAGTTCCATTGCCACTCTTTCTTCCTTGGCTTTATCAGGATCAAGGGGGAATATAAACTTCTCTATTAGGTCTGAGAAAAATTGATTTTCTCTCTCAGATAACCTTTCTTTGGGCCCATTTTTCAAATCATCATCTTCCATCCAGTGAGGGGTATCCATTTCATCGATAAATACTTCTGCTTTGTCACTTCCCACTGTAACACTCTCGAGATCACCTGAAAACAATGGGGCATATCATGATACTACATTCTTTAACGAAATATTTGGAAACACAATCAGATCATGGGACATGCACAAAAAGTGTGACGAATATATCTGCCAGTTTTAACACTTTCCCATCTTGGTACATTGTATCATTTAACGAAACAAAGGGTAACACGGTTAATTTAATGTCAAGAGAAAGCTTCATTGGAGGAACATAGTGAACTGACTTTTCTCAGCATATTTTGAGATAACCTGGGGCGTTTTAATTGCACAATTACGTTTCTGGTTAGAAAGTAACAGTTCTTTTACCATTACTCTGGCACCTTAGTATTGTGCAGTTGCCATGTCGCTGGTAAAAAACATTAGATCAATGATAGCGTTATTGCCATGTTTTAATATGTTAAAATGATAAGTGGAAAACATAAGAGTGTTGCACAAATAAATCACATTGTACATAGTGTACATGTCATGTGCGTGGTCATATCAAATTATCACGATCTTGGAGAATTAATGAATAATTAATATAGCCTATGAAATAAAACAAGAAGACTGTGAACTTCCTGTGCTCAGTAGACCTTGGGCGTAGACCCAAAAGTTATCATTTGACCTTAAAAAATCAGCATCACCTCGCTTAAATACATCAACCCTGTTTGCAATATCAACGAGTTCACTGACACTTTTCTGGATTCTTCATTTTGTTCAGCTCAAAAGTGACATAGCTAACTACTCCCAAGATATAAGCACAATATTAAGTCACTCAAGGTCCATCCCCTCCCCCATCTAAAAATACCTGCTGGTTCTTTCCAGTATGTATTTAATAGTAATCGTGGACCTAAAATGCACTTTCACCCAAATAAAAGCCATTATGTTACTTTGATCTTTCAAGGTCACTTATGGTCAAAATTAACAACACTGTGTATTACCATGGACCTAGGATTCCCCATTACAGAAATATGGGCCAATATGTATTTGCTATTATGACTACCACAATGTGCACATGTGCCCAATTTTAATATATTCAAATCAGCAAATGCCGGCATTGCCATATGGTTAATTTACTTGCTGGACTTCAGTTGCCCAAGTGTACTCCAACTTGACGTGAATCTAATATGTTGTTTCAGAGCAATCATAATTTGCAAAAAAAAAAAGAAAACAAAAAACAAAAACAAAAAAAAAAACCAAAAAAAACCCCCCAAAACCCCCCCCCCCAAAACCCCCAAAACAAAAAACAAAACAAAACAAAACAAAACAAAAACAAAAACAAAAACAAAAACAAACAAACAAACAAACAAACAAAAAACAAAACAAAACAAAACCCAAAACGGGCAAATGTCTCAAAAAAAAAAAAAAGAAATAGCAGCGCTATTTTCTTTAACAAGTTAAGGTCTAATGGTCTTCAGATATGCAATTGCAATCTGTATTTGGCGAAGCGATTTCAGGTATCTTTTTATTTTTTCCTTTCAAAATATAAAGACAAATCATAATAAAACAAAATAAAATACTTCAGGTTGACCATTTAAACAGACTCTGCATATACCCATCCAAAGTACATCCCCATTCAAGTCTGTTGAGAATAGGGGTTTATGGTTTTGGAGAGTATGTAGAAAATGTGAGTAGCCAGTGCAATCTCCAATACCCTGCATTGTTATCAAGAGAAATGTACCATTATGCAATCCAGTCTGTTTTATCTCTCTTGTACCCCACGATACGATGTACATATTGCAGATTGAATATATCATCAGTAGCATGTACATGCTTGGTATGGCCAGAAAGTACAACATTCCATGCACGAGACAGAAGAACTCATTAGGATGCATGAGCGCAGCTAAAATAAAAATTCCTCCAACGAAAAGAAATAGCATTGCTGTTGGTGAGCAGCATCCTTGGAATCGGATCTTCAGAAGAATGCTGATAAAAAGCAACATTTGCAATATAGCATAGACGGCTGTCAAAATGGAGACAACGGCAAGTTGCAAAGTAGAAGTTTGACAAGGTAGTTATATAGTTTAATACTATGAAATATGTGTTGCAGTATGATTATTGTGACACGTTCAACATCATCCTTCTGATAGTGGTAAATGAATTATGCAGTTCTCTTTGCCGGAACAACTGGAGATGTGGTTATGGAATTACAACACAAAATACATATTTTAGTATCATTATTGGGCTTAAATGCAACTTGCCTGCTCTCAAATCGATAACTGTTACATACAGTACAATACATTTAATAAAAGTCAGTATAACAATGCTATAAACAATATCCATGAACTAATATCCCCCCCTGATAAAAATGAATTAAAACCGATAGCACTCTGGGTACCCTCGAGAAGTTAAGAAAATAAATAAACAACATATTGAAAGTGGAATGGGTGCCAGGAACAACATACAGCTTCAAGGAATGAAAGAGAATTTTAAGTCACTTAAAATAGTTATGAAATGGGAATGACCTGCATGCCGGGCACTAAACATCAGGCGACAAATGAAATGCCTGACTCACAGATTAAGGAAGATTGTAGCCGTAGCCTGCAAGCCAGGCACCTGCACTCACTTGCATTCCATGCTCGAAGGATATTATGAATATCATGTATGCTTGTGCGTTTATTCAACATTTCATTTCTACAGAGATAAGTTCTTGAGTTTGGATTCAGTGTCTAGTGATCGTAATCCATACTTAGAGGTCTTTGAGTTCTTTTTGCTTTGTTGGTAGAATATCTAAAACGGTGTTATCATCTGAATAGTTTACCAGAACTAGCATACGTAGCGATCAGAACAGGTCTTTCGTGAAGATGATGAAGAGGGTTGGACCCACGATTAACCCTTCTGGGAAGCACTTCACGATACTAGTCATCACGCTAGGGGCCCCAGTCATTTTCACCCACATTTTTGCAATACAAATATGACCAAATTCAAGTGCAAAATTCTTGAGATAGGCCATGGCTACACAGCTAATCTATGATCATTTGTTTTAAGCTTTGCTCACATCCTTCCTCAAAGCTTCGACATTTTAAAGCATGTTTTCAGTGATCGAAAAGCGTAGCAGGACATACTGACAGTTATATCCTTGCCGGTATGCAGATACCGGTTGAAACAACACCTTATCAAGAAAAGTGTGCCCTGTAAGAGAGTAATTCTCTCCGAAATTTTGAATATAGATATCCAAACACTGCCTTGTCTGTATTTTTTCCTGAGTAAAGGATATCCTTTTTTAACACCATCGCTGTTTCAGCCAGTATGGCTTTATCAGAAAGTCACTGTCTATCAATACTCTGATTGTAGAATCCAGAAATAGGAAACAATAAATCTGATACAATAGGCATTATTACCTTTGCAAGGATAGGGTCCTGTCCTTTTTTTTCGTCTTTTTGTTTTTTGTTTTCATGATGGACAAAGGGAGAGTAATACATTCTGCAGTGATTGTGTCAATGTGGTGTAAGGCAAAGTCAGCATACCATGTACTTAGAATTTGCCTTAAAATCCACCATTTTATGGACGGCAATTCTCGAGGTTTCCCGCGGATAGGTCATGAAAGTGATTTTGCAGCTAAAATCTGACATAACATCTAATATACTGACATATAAACTCTGTCTGTTTAAGAATGAACCTTCCTGCAAAATTCTGTGTAAACGTTGGATTAAATAGGGTCAAGTTAAAAAAAATAGAAAAAAATAAAAAATAAACAAAAAAACAAAATGCAAAAAACGAGAAAAACAAAACAAAACAAAACAAAAAATAAAAATAAAGAATAAAAAATAATAAAAAAAATAGTTAAAAAAAAATTTTCTAAAAAAAATTGAGATATTAAATTTGACCAGTTAATTTCAATGGATAAAACCCTGATTTATTTTAATACATATTATCATATGGTAAACACTATATTTTACCTGAGTACTCGATTTCGCCACAAAGCAAACGATCAAGAAAAGCAGCACTGGTAACAGGTTGATGAAAAAAGACATCCACTCCGTCATGCCCATGCTGTTCCCCAACACCACTCTCAAGGCCCCAACTATCATAAGAAATATCATACCAGCGCCCACAACGGACGTCATTAAGATCAACCCTTGGTATAAAATGTAAATAAATGAGATACTTTCGTTGACCTTAACAGTGTGTCGCCAGCTCATGAGAAGGTCACTGATGTTTGCCATTGTGGACGTGGTCCATCGACGACGCTGACTGAAAAATTCCGAAAGGCTCTCGGGTACAGAAGTGAAAGCATTGGAGGCAGCACTGTACTCCACACGGTATCCTTGCTGTAGCAACAGTGTGGACAGATAGCGATCTTCGCCTGAAATGTAGAATAGTGTACAAAAATAAAAAAGTGCATCGATGCACACAAAATAAGGACAGGATTCTGTGGCTAGAAAAGTTGATTCTCTGGACAAAATGTCGAGCATATTGCAGGTGTGTTTCACATGGCCACTGATTGGGAAAATTGGGTGGGTTTTACGGCTGTCATGCAAAAGTGTCTTTTTTTGTTCATCCTTTATCTTTCATGAGAAATAACAACAGTTTCATATTGGCAGAATTTGAGACTCGCGTGTAAAGGTCATTGCTATTATGCATGTGCTAAATGACAGAGAGTGTCGCTCGAAATGTCCAGTATATATTTAATCAGACAAAAAAAATGAATTCGTTCTATTGGAATTATTTCCAATTTTATTTTTTGTTCAAACTTTGTAAAGAATTACATTTTGGTTTATTATTAAATCACTAGTACTTTCTTGATTTTACTCATGAGCGCAACCAAATATGGTGAATCGGAAAAGCGTCTTATGCAAATTTCAATGCTATCTAAAATATATTTCTGTTAGTAATATATTTTTACATACTATGTCGAATATATACTTTGAAGCTTTGGTTCTCTTTTATGACAATGATGCGTCAGATAAACTCCAGATATATTTTTTTTTAGTGGGGGGGGGGGGGGGGGAAGGAAGGTTTGGTTTTATAGACTCTGCTTCCTGCTGTCATTAGGAAACAAAACTTGTTATAATAAAATTGACACACCCTGGTCGAATTGCACATAGTGCCGTGCTGTTGTTGACATGGTGGTGTACTTGTGCATGACATTGCCGTCCATGAGGGCAGAGCCCCGGAACAGACTAAATCAACCCGGACTGCATGAGACACAACCCAGAACGTGTTCCGTGGCGTTTTGCATCCAACGACCCAGCGCATACTCAAACTTTTGATGCCAAACCATCAGGCCTACAAAACACCATAGGCAACCTATATGGTTAAAGCATTATGCTCTTTTGGTTAGAATAAATGTATTTACCGCTAAATGATTATTAGCAATTGCAATATTGTATGAGGCAAGCGTTATTGAAATGTACAAGTTTGTGGTAAAGCCAAAGAGCACACCAGCACGAGCTAATGTATAAATTTGCAGATGTATATCAAAATAATAGGGTCGAACTGTGACCTAAGTGTAACTTTTATGTGACAAAGAATGCGCAGGTGCGACTGAATAATGGTTATTTGTCAAACATCTTGTACCAAATTTGTTTTACTAAGTTTGCTTTTATTCACATTACCGTATTCAAACATGTTTTGCAGCGTAAAAAGACCATACCTGAACCAATAGGATGGATTCTTCCACAAGCTGATCCGAGTTTAGTGTCTTTTTTCATCAAATCAACAAGCACCTTAATGGCAGATGGTTCAAACTCAACGTCTCCATCGAGAGCCAATAAGAATATATTATCTGCCTTCTCCCGCTTCAGGTCCATATCTTCGATATCTGATAACTGGAAACCAAGGAAATAGTACATGTACATGACCTGGCTCCATCGTTTCTTGAGCCCTATCTTCATTTTGTCCTTGAGATGCACAACCAGCTTATTACTTCCAGGAAGCATCCATTCTAGTCGCCCTCCATATGGTGTCTGGTACTTTTTGGGCGGGTCGATGACCAGGGCCTCTTTATGCACGGCCCTGCAATGCACAAAAACACAGCTTACTTGAAAGACTTTCAATGAGCAAATTACAGATCGTCCTAACCTAACTTATGGGGAATAAATGTTGACAATGCAAAGAGCAGGCTAAAGAAGTTCCATACGTGCATCCTTAGACTTGCTCCAGTCTCACTGGACTGTCTGCTGTATTTTATTTTAAATTAAATTTCCTTGAAAATCACAACTTTAAATGAAACCCATCACACGCTTTGTGGTTTTATACTGTTATGATAAAGGTAGGCCCTAAACCTGGGAAACTGGCTCGGAACGTGTCTAACCAGATAACGTTGACTCGACATGATTAACACAGGGCGATTTGCACTGTGTTTTTTTACCATACAGTCAAGCAAGTGGTCATACCGCACCCCTCTTCAGAAGCTGTTAATTGAGCTACTGTGCCAGGAATGATTAACTGTAATTTCACTGAGTGCACACACGTCAGATGGAGGGCGTGGCGTGGGCATAGGTAGACGCCTTGTTTTGTCTCGCATGGCTAAAATAGACAACCATTCACCAAAGACCACTTGCCATAGACTAATATCACAATGGTAATGGGATTAAAACTCACTAGGATTCAATAGGTACTACCGTTCATACAGGCACGCCAGCAGTTCAACCATCTATATGAAAAGATGAGCACTTAATACCAATATACTATTTAATGATAGTTGGCATTATATTGCACATTTAACTTTGCGGAGGGGAAAGTGTATTGCACTTCTGGATGGGACCACGGGATGGAAAAATATGGACATGCACCAGAGACATGTGCAAGTCTAGCACATCTTCTGCTAAAGCTTTCGACAACATCTTGCTTTTACCACTGATTCCTTGTTTCCCGTATGCTCGTCTGTATTCATATCTGAACAGATGAAATTCTGCCTGAAGTCTTGTCGTGGCCACTAATGCTGTATGGTTATATTTGGTCATATAATGGACATGACATGATTTGGTGATGTAAAATTTCATTCAAATTGATGTTTTACATTATCTTAAAAATGTTCCTGAATAAAATATATATATGCCCACTTTGCACAGATATCCTAAATCATTGTGATATTGAAACAAAACACCGTCACGATTGTATGTTATGTCACGGGTGTTTGGCCTACTTTTGGTAAAAAACAAATTTTCCCTCCTTTGTGTCAATTGAAACAGGCCTTGTAAACAGTCTGAGATGTCTGTTTCCTTTCATTACGGGTATTGTGGCAGCAATGTCTTCTGTCCATCTGTCCACAATTAATGTCAACATGTTAATTTAAAAATACAAATATCGCGAACCAAAATTTGAATTGTGGGTTCTGTTGTGGATGTGATGTGAAATAATTGTTGGCAAAAATATAGTTGAAACGGTAAACGTTCTTACTTAAACTAACAGTGCTTAATGGCAGCTCACCCTTTCAGTGGGTGTATAAGTGAACTAGGCCAGTATAGTGAAAAAAAAAGGAACAAGGCGATTTGCATAGAAATAAAGAAAAAAAGGTTTTCACTAGTCATTATTTGGAACCTGTAGAAAAGTACCGCAGGTCCCTTCTAGAGGCCACCTGGACGGGCTTGCATGAATGACTTTGATTTTGAAGGCCAAGTGGGCAAATATGAAAGTTCCATGCCATGTCCAGTCTCACCGCAATACGTGAACAATAAAAACAGTTAATGCCCTGGCTTTTTGTTTCGCGCGATTTTATTACCCTTCCTATAAATAACGTCTGATAGAAACTAAGCAGATCGAGTGGACTATTAAAGGTAACCCGCAGGTCAGTCCCCTTCGGTGTGGAATTAAAGAGCACATGGAACTTGAAGTCAGTTGACATCAAGTGTGACTAAAGTCGAAGTACTGAAGAAGAAACGCTCTCAATTATAATCAGGATGCCAGATTCATATTCTCTGTGAAAAGACTGTTCATTCAAGTACCAGCATGCCTATTCTTTCAGGGACTGTGGTGGTCTGGTCCAACATCTTTCCTCGTTGCGCTTTGGGCGCACTGTGCCCAAAGTGCGCTAATGATAACAAGGGCAGCAGTTTGACACTCTTCAGTGAGAGCGTTAACTTAAACTGTTAAGCAGGTAATTTTGTTTGAAATATATCTAACGAAATCCCTGCATACAGGGGTGCCTACGTTTTTCATCTCCACAATTCTATTCTACTGTGGTGTCATATTCTTTTGATTTCTGGTAGTCGATACATGTCAGTGAAAAAACACAAAATGGAACCATACCTTACTGCCACATCGATGACTCGTACAATGGATTTAACGAAAGAGTTCACTTGGTACTTGAACTCGTGTTCAAGCCGCTCTTCCATGGCGTCATCAAAAAATATGTGGGCTGAAAAGGTACAGCGGTATTATTTTCGGAGGCAGTCTCTTGCAGTGTGCAAGAGATAGTCCTTTTACAAACAAATGGAGTTCTGTTGTTGTAGGTACATGCCTAGAGATGATTGGGTCCCTTATTAGCCGAGCTGTCAACTGAGCTAAATAAACAATCGACATATGCCTGCATGACTACAAATTGGGGAGCGAGCTGAAGCAGTCCTTTCAGCTGAGAGCAAAGACAGAAATGTGAATGCATCCTTTTTTACATTGGAACAACGTATGAAAGTTCGTGTTTGACATCAGCCTTAAGAAGTTCATTTTTAATGTATATTAAACTGATACTACTGAGAGATATTTAAAAATTTTATATGCCTGTATGACATAATATACATGATAGGCATCTGGTGCTCTGTTTATCATAAAGGCGTACATCGGTATGAAATGAGTGAAATGTTCTCGTCTATATTAGGGATATTTTGTAGCGGCTGAAGCCATCCAGCACTCGGCTGAAACCAGTAAAACTCACTCGGCTAACCGACTAAAGTCAAAATATTGGTTATCTTCTCTTAAAGATAAGTTAACCCTTAGCAGGAATGCCTGCAAAAGGAAAATGAAACTAACGATTCATAAAATGCCTCACAAAGCATACATTCTTTAAAAGCACACAAACTAATGAATCTATTTCTGCTATTATTATTTGTGTCACTTGGTTTGTGTTTATAAAGCAATTAGACAAACTCAAAATACAAGTGCTGAATTTTTCACAGAATAGTGGATTCAACTTTTTTATTTTTTGTTGTAATATTAAAATTCTAGTGAAAAAATAATCTACGTATACTCGGTCAAAAAGCGTGTTTCAGTTTTTTTTCTCTCTTTTCTGTTTGTGGCTGGTCATTGCTCTGAAGTTGATAGGATGACACCTCAAATTTCATCAAAAGGGTCAGAATTTGGAACGCTATTCTGACAAATCTAAACAGTTTTTTGGATAATATGAGACCCGCGTTTTTTGTTCAATTCATGAAAATTCTTTTACTGCAAACTAGATGTTTCTGTGACAAAAACTGTCAACGTTGACTCAATTTTAAGTTTGGGTTATTTAGACAATGCTAAGGGTTAACTTATCCATAAGTCCCCGATATCAAATCAGTGTACCTTTGCGGATTCTTTCGGTCCTTTTAGTTTATTAATTTGTTTTCCAGGGTACTTTTGCCAGGGAATAATTATTCTTTTACAATTTCAAGCACCATTTCATCAGGCATTAAAAAGAGATGCACACAAATGACACCAATAAGAATGGATTAAACCAAAGACGTATAAGTTTGATCTAAAGAATAAAACTCCCACTGAGTGATCAAGGCCAAGGTGACCTGAGAAAGTAGTTCAACTGGCCATAATAATGGCAGTGCAAACGGCTAGATAAACTGTTTCCGCAGAATTAAACTCCTGTGTGCAGAACTAAACATGATCATTTTAATCAATATCACGAGGACGAATAAGAAACGTGTTTATTCTATTTTAGAGGCTTAATTATGATGGGTGGAATTAAACTTGTGGCAACTCACTGGAGATCTTATGACCAAAATATTGTTACAAACAAGCTGAGACACGCCTGCACCACTGATGTAGTGCATTGACGTTTGGACAAAATCGTAAGGAATGTCCGTCACAAGTGATAGTAAGTCAGCCATGTAAGATACTCTATATATTTTGAGATTAATACAAAAGTCCGAGCATACACTATGTACTTTAGATCATCACCTATAAAAAAAAAAAAAAGAAAATGAAAAAATCTCCAATATTACCATTGTCACTGATGTGTGCACACAAGAAAACTCTGACTTAATTGTAGCGATATCAAGTTATGAATGAATCTAGCTGTTTCGTTTAAATTTTCAGAATGAATTTTGTCAGTCTTGAGATGTTCAATCATATTCAACCCTAATATTTCTACTTTACTTGGGCCAACAAAACAACATACCTTCACATTCGTAATAATCCGGGTCTCTTATCTCACCATATTTTGGGCCATTTTCCTAATGCACTGGTCGGCATTCAGTCTGAGTTCGAGCAAACAGTTTAGAAAAAACATGATCATATTCATAAGTTTCAACCCAACAATGACAGCAAAGGGATTCAGTATTTACTAAAACATCAAGAGTCATCTTGCAATACTTGACACAAAGACATAGAACCGCTCAGTGCTGCCCTTCAGTAGCTTTTATATACTTAAAAACCTTCAATGACCAAATATTCAGAAGTTTTCTCTGCCAAAATGAAGCGTTAAACGCAGCTTGTGCGAAAAAATGCTTTGCTGGAGACAAATTGTCATGATTGAAGTAGATACATTAGACGTTAAAAGTTTAGTCTCCTTGTTCAACAGTTTGTATAACAAATTTGCATTTGGACTTACAAACCCTTGCATAACAAAATTCTGTACGTAATTTGTAAAACAGCAGTGTTTATAGCCGAAAATAATGACTGGTCAATCATTCGTCGGAATTAAGGAAAGGTGCAATATGATTTCTGCAGCTTCTGGCTTAGGTATTTCTGGTTCTTGTTCCAATCTTGACCGAATCTTAAGCGAACATTGGTTGGGGTCCTTTGTCTAGATTCTTTTCATTTTGGAATGTTAAATATTGGCTTTTTTTCATGTACTTTAATATTTGAAAGGAAATAGCACAAAATAACTATCTTTGTTGGAAAATATTGATTTTAATCAATAAGAACGGTAGTTTTCGAAAGGGGGGCCAGAAACTGTTTTATGTATAATGCACCTGGCATGTTTTTTGCTATCTTTAGAACGAAATAGTTAAAAGTACTAAATGTCTTTCAGACTGGTCTAATGATGGAGTTGCAAGTGGGTCAGCAACGATAGTGAGAGTATGGGTCAGATAACTAAATACCAGAGCCAAATATGTCCACAGAATGTCCATCTTTGCAACATCTCACCAAACACACGCGATTAACTACAATTTCAGGATTGGTCGAAGTTCATATTAACACAAAGTGTCGAAAAATTTGTACGAATTGTGAGAATAATGGAATTGAAAAGGATAAACATTATATGCGGCACATTCAAATGAGCCGCGAAGTTGCTTTAGCCTGTGCAGCTGAATAAGGAAGTACGCGTATGTACAGGCAGATGCAAATGTAATGAATTGGCCTTTTCTATGGTAAGTAATAGCAATATTCTCTTAATGCCCACTAAGCTTGGAAGCAGCATCGTCAAGTATTCTTTTTTTTTTCATAAATGTTAGTGCCATCGCTGAACTATTCACTAATATTCCTGTATCTTGGCAGATGCTTGAGCAGTTGGCAAGCAACAGGATGAGCTATTTTGGTTTTGGAATTAATCTGTGTGAGTGTATTGAAATGAAAACATATTCCCGGTTAAGGATACATTGGACTTAAATTTAAATGTGATATTACCTCGCTAATATCACTATACCTGAAATATACATGATGCTACCCGTAACAACATTTGACAATGAACTATTAACAAAATTGGAATATTTATGGCTGTTTTTTCTGTCTTTACTTACGTATATTTATACTTTGAGCTCGCACGAATAGTTAAGAATGTCAGTTAATTTATAAATTTATCATACTGGATTGAATTGCGAATCAAATATCTCACTTGAATATGGATTTTAAAACTTGAATCATTTCTTTCTCTGTCTCGTGCCACATGGTGGCGCAGATATAGATCATAGAAATAACACTCTTCTGAGGCAGCGTTTCCTGGGTGGGGGAGGGCGAGGGTGCCATCGTATCTCCTGCTTTCTGTTTGGAAAAAGTCAGATTTTCTACATGCCAAAGATGATATTACTTTATCATTCATACCATGATGCATCTTAATTTAGGACCATAGTGACACAAGGTGGTACTTTAAAGCTTACATAAGTTACAAAAATCTGTGACATAAACTGATTACTAGTTTTCTTCTGTTTCTTTTTTCTTTTACTTGGATTGTCATTCTTACTCTAAATCTTTATAGTTTTATATTTCTTGTTGGTAAGGACTTTATTTTTTCATATTTTTTATACGTTACTTACTGCACACTGTAAAATAGAAAGAAAATGTAACACGCTGGACTGTTCTAATCCTTGCCATTGTACAGTGTAACAGTAACTTAATAGGATACAACCTATTTGAATTTAGGTTATTTTAATGTTTTGTTGCATATAAGAATTGAGAAACGCCCCAGTTTGGATACCATCAAATGTAATTATTCTTATAATGTGTGCATTCTGGAAATTAACGCTTAAAAGAATCACACAAGTTCTCTTATCATTAAAAATTACTTTAATAGTTTAATATGGGAAAGGGAAATTCATCTCAAATAATTTAAAGGGATATAATATATGTATACCAATGTTCTGATGTTAAAATGATTTGGCATGAAGAAGAATTAGTTAGTTTTTATCCTCCCCAATTTCATGTAAAAAAAACCCCGCCTGGTAGTCCCGTTCGCGACACCTAAGTGACTGCCAGCAGCAACATTACCATATCTGCATTTACTCAAGTCATTTTTTTTGGATCCATAACCCTATCCCCAAATGTACGTGTTATCATGTGACAAGCATTGAAATGAAAATGTGTCTTGCGAAAAAAATCCCTACACTTTTGTTTGATGGACTATAACCATGTCCACAATGGCAAATTTCGCCTTTAAACTAAATAAAAAATAAACTTATCCTACCGCTTTTATAAGGTCCGCATGGCCCTTTGCCAGAGAGAAAAATGTATCTTAGATGGAAAAGGGATAAAAACAAACTCAAAATAATGTCCTGTCAACATCAAATAAGACCAATAAATGTCCACACACTTGTTGGAGCTTGGTTCTGTCTTTGTTAAGTCAGCTGACTTGTTAGTCAGGCAAGGTTATGTGGTGGGCATCTGGTCCCTCCGTCCGTCTGCCTTTTGTCCACAATTGATATTTTTCGACTTCTTAAAAACATTTGGATGAATCCTTTTTAATCTTGATGGGGTTCTATCTGGAGCAGGTCACTACTTTGTTCAAATATTCAATTGCCATTGGACTTAAGATTATATATATACATATATATATATATATATATATATATATATATATATATATATATATATATATATATATATATATATATATATATATATATATGTGTGTGTGTGTGTGTGTGTGTGTATACTTAAGTTCTTCAATAGGTACTGATGCAATGAATACCCTGACTTTGATTGAATTTTTGTGTCTGTACCGTTTGGAAAATCAAATATGAAAAAAAAAAACAAAAAAAAAAGTATTACCTTTTTCTGTTGAGTGAACTCTTGCTCATTTCTGTACCGATTATGGAGCAGCCATGGTTCTAGTAAAGTACTGTCCCACAGCGGCATTACAAACAGCCTGCAGTAAAATCAATTTAAAGAGACAGAAAACTGGCATAATGAATGTTATATATTTATGTTCGTTGTGGGTTGAGCAAGTTGGTATGTCTAACCCAAGCAGAGGAGGAAACGCACGTAATATTATACAACAGGGGAACTGCAACCTTACACTTTCGAACCTGTGACTTTAGGCTTAAAGAAGCAAATCTCCCTGCATTTTAAAGATATCAATGCAAAAAGGATATACCATATAATTTCCGAGACAATTAGAACGTAGGACAACAATGTCTGATGGAAGAAATATTTTAATAATGAAAGGGCCAAATTGTGGTATAGTCTTCCATCTCATAATATGTAAGCTACAAAATAGCATGAATTATAAAATCTAATCTACAAGTGGCTCAATCTATCAGGTTTGTGTTCAGTATATGTGCTGTGTGAGTAGATGAACTATATTGATTTTCTTATTTCGCTTCTGACAACTAGTTTTATATATTACAATCGTGAGCATCTTATATGTGGCTTTTCTCAGCTTCTTTACGCCTATAGTGTCTGAAAATAGTGCCTTGACAATAATTTATTTTCTTATATTCTTAACTCAACACGAAAGAAGGTTATTATACAATCCTTGCCTCAAGTAATTTACTTTTTCCACTTGTTGATCTACTTTACTTCTTTTACTTGTGTTCTAGCAAACATTAATGACCCGCATCTATAACAAGGGTAAGATGAATGATTGACTTCCACGAACTACTTTTTCAATAGTTATGTGCAAAACACTAAAAAAGTGAACCGTTTTATATAGATAAGGAATACAAGCAAAGAAGCAAACAAAAAACAAATACAAAAAAAACCCCTCACTTGTCCGTCTTGGCCAGACGTTTGGCTGTCGGGAACCAGATGTGTGACGTTACCCACAGATTGGACAGCCACCAGAGGACCATCATCCAGTTGTATTGCTCAAAGTTATCCTTACAATTCCAGAATGCATATCCGGGAATCCCAGGCGCCAATGTACACACATCATTTTTTCAGCTATCACAGGCCAGGTGAAGAATTCCCACGAGAAGAGGCGAGGATATCACCAGGGGTACTGCATAGCTCAACTGCTGAATACGCACTTTGGCTGCACTTCTAGCACAGAAATAGCTGAGTGTGCCCGCCACAAAGTTTACTAGCCAAACATACACCCAGTCTAATTTCATATTCTTTAGCACAGGGATAGACACAAACGTATCAGGAGGACAAAGTTTGTCATCATGGTAAAAGTTAAATATATCGACGTGTCTATTGCTATTAAGCAGCACAGCTAATAATAAGGCTAATATGATTTTCCAAAGGCTTACACAAATATCAAGCTTTGTTCTTGAGGAATGTATGTTTCGTTTAACTTGGCACAAACGTCTTCCAAGATCACCAAGTCTTGTATCCTTGTTGATGTAGTTCTCCCACCATCCAAGAGATATTAAAAACAGGTATGTTGGTATTTTGATGACAAGGCCACGAGATACATCATCTTGACTGGCAATATTGGCCACGACTGGCCACACAACTAAAACAGATATTTGAACTAAACATGCCAGTATATCTCCAGTGATCCGAAATAGACGAAGGTTTTCTCCTGGTGGTCTGCTGATGATTCGTAACAAGCTGGGCACAATAGATACTCCCAGCATGATGCCGATAGCTTGAAGCACGTTCAATGCCGGCAAAACCGAAAAGAGAAGAATACTGATCCCAGTGATGTGGAAAGTCTGCATCACTATTGCCTGAAAACAAAAAATCAATCCACAGGTTATGCGGTGTGCTAAATTTTTACAACATAATTGCTGTACTGATTTTAATACTTAGAGACTAATTCATGCTCCTTGAATGCAGCTAATTTCAGCAGTTTGGCTCCCTGTGTACGTCCACTCGCTTTTCAAGGTCATATGGCAAATAATAATCTTGTTGATACATTGTTTTATTATACAGAAAAATAGAAGTACACCAATTTCTGATGTGTAAATGTAATATCTGAACAAATGATTTTAATGATAATTCCACAGCTTCCTGAAATTTCATGTCGACTGTATTGTTTGTACGACCAGGTATGACTGGCTCTCGTGTGACACCTTTAAGATTTGGTTGCCTTCATTTGTGACATTATATATAACATCAAATACCAGTAAAACTGGTGGAATGCATTACTTTAAAAAATCGTCAACATTTTTCAATGCAAGTTTATTAGACTGTATGTTTTATTTTGCGATTTGGTCTACTGGAACCTAGACTAGAATGTATGTTTTGGTCTATTGGAACCTGTTCATTAAGCACAAAGCCCAAGGACACGAAGTAAGGGCAGACAACCAGCCTAGCTCCCACCAAGTACTATGTCACGGCACTATGGCGGTCATATTTAAAGAAATCTAACCTTTATTTTAAGATATCTAAATAGATGACAGAATTATATATATGTATATATGTATTTGGAGATTGCAATTGCAGATATCCATAAATCAAAGGAAAGATGTATAAAATTCGAATAACTGATGTCTAAAAATGGAGATTAAATGTAAAAAAAAAGAGAGAAAAAAAACAAATTGCAACTAAGACATGTGGGTTTAACATTTAATCCAAATTTGAGATATTTCAAATTGAGTTATAGATATGTTTAGATAGATATCTATAAATAACTTCATACATATATACATATATATATATATATATATATATATATATATATATATATATATATATATATATATATATACACACACACACACACACACACACATATATATATATATATATATATATATATATATATATATATATATATATATATATATATATATATATATATATATATACATATGTGTGTGTGTGTGTGTATTAAGCCATTTTTGAGCACTTGTGTGCTCCAGTTTATTTTGTTCTGGGAACCTTGTGTGTTTCCCCAATTCAGTAAGGTAGGCTTCGAGTTAAGCTTTTTTTGAGCACTTGTGTGCTCCACTATTGTATCCGTGAATCTTGTGCGGTTCACTGATTAAATGATTTAGCCAGTTTTGAAGAGGAAACCAGTGTAAACATATTTTTCACAGCTTTGTTAGCTCTCCAATGTGGTGTTTTGTGTGATATTTGTCAAGTGTTTGTCGTGAGGTTGCACAGCAAATCCTGTAAATTAATACGTTTTATTTTTGGTGATTGACAAGACCAGAAAATTGGAAAAAACTAAAACCACAGTTTGGGTCTGACCATGTAAAACGGGTTTTTACAAAATTACAAGATAATGTTCTAGGTTTTATTTTATTTTTCTTATACTGCCCTTTGATTCTGAGTTGCAGCCCAGAGGTCGATTGGACAAGCCAGGACACCGGACCCGGCCAACCACCTTTTGTAAAGCTGTCAAACAAGGGTACGGATATTATAGACGAACTGCCAGTTTCCGCCATGCTGTGATTTTTGTGTGAGTCAATATATATTTGAACAAAAAGGCTTGTGTTTGTGTTCAGTTCACGGCAGTAAAAGCGTAGCGTTTTCTATTTTCTTTCTGTTATTGAGGGCCAGGTTGGCACAAGACGTGCCAGGTAAAGCCACCTCGCAACATGAAATTGGGGGCTCGTCCGGGAATCATGAATTGAGTATGCCGTGAACAAAGGACTTGAGACAGGGTCTTTCATTTAGCGCACACACTTTTACCCGCCCGAGTGATGAAGTG
This sequence comes from Hermodice carunculata, assembly GCA_964020975.1. Classification (NCBI taxonomy): domain Eukaryota; kingdom Metazoa; phylum Annelida; class Polychaeta; order Eunicida; family Amphinomidae; genus Hermodice; species Hermodice carunculata. The sequence continues at coordinate 34,593,986 of OZ026628.1, read as the reverse complement.
GCAAACAAAACCAGTTCAAAAGAGTGTACTATTATGCAACAAGTACTAGGTCGGACAGGGCCAGCAACAAGTACAAGTGATTCAGTTTAGTGCATGCTTTGCATGAATATTACATTAACAAATTCAGGATGTCTCTTTTCAATCCAGCTGACTTTTTAGAACAGTCTCTGACAAGAACGTCTGCTTCTAAATTAAAGCGGGCGGGCAGATATAGAACAATTAGTGGAAAATTTAGAGTTGGAAAACGTCATTCCCGTTCTACGTTGTTGAAATCTGCATGAGTACAGAACGTAAATGAGTGCTTGTATGATTTAGATTTTTTCCCAGCTGAGAAAGAAAAGGAAGATTGAATTGAATCATGAATATCGCATGCGTGAACTTGAATTACGTGCGGGTAGTAGGTCACACAGGACAGATTCTCACCATTTTAATATAACTGCACATGTCAAATTAGTACCAGATTTCCTGGAGAGCGATGTGGATAACTATTTTTGGCGTTTGAAAGAGCTGCTGGAAATCTGATATGACCCAAAGAGCATTGGTCTTCTCTTCTGTGGATCAAGTTGAGGGGTAAAGCATTAAGTACATATGCAGCTTTGTCATCAGAACAGGCTCAAGATTATGAAGTTGTGAAACGGGAGATTTTGAAAGCGTATGAGTTGGTCCTTGAAGCATACAGGCTGAAGTTCAGACGACTACAGAAAAGTCAACATGTTACTCATGTAGAACTTGCAAGGGAGAAAACTACATTGCTTGATAGGTGGCTTACGTCTCTTGATGTGCAAGGTGATCATGATAAGCTACGTGAGCTGTTGTTACTTGAAGACTTCAAACAGATTGTAGCTCAGGATATTAAAACGTATCTTGAAGAGCATAAATATGACCAGCTTTTGGATGCAGCAGTAGCGGCTGATGAGTATTCTTTGACGCACAAGCAGTATAAAACTGGTAGTGGTCAAGGTGTTTTCAGGTCAAACCAAGGCCCAGGTTTAGGTCAAGGACAAGGTAAGCCTAGGAACCCATGTACTGAAATTGAACAAAATATTCACAAAGCTGGTGGCCAGGAAAGTGCCAACAGGAGAGTTAGATGTGGTCATTGTAGGAAGTCGCATACCATGGGCAAGTGTTGGCTTTTGTACCCCGAGCTTAGGCCTAAGGTTAAGTGTACCTATTGTGAAGGGTCACATGCTACAAAGAGGTGTTATAAACTGCACCATGAACTGAAACCTAAAGGAGCCAAAAAGCCAGTAGGTTTAATAAAAGGCAGTCAGATGGATGTAGCACCCATTACTGAAATAGCACACATAGAGGAGCCAGTAAAAGACATGTATGGAGAGTTTAAGTCTGAAGGCTTTGTGTCAAAAGGTGAAGGTCAGGAGAAAAGTCCCGTTATGATGCTTAGAGACACAGGGAGTGCTCAAAGTTTAGTTGTGGATAACTCCAGGCTCCAGTGGGGAGAACCGGTGGCCTCTATCAATATTCGAGGGGGTTGATTGTTCTGACATGCTTGTACCAATACATAGTATATGGCTGGAATCTGAATATCTGACAGGTTTAGTGACAGTGGGAAAGGTACCCCAGTACCAATGGAAGGAGTATATGATCATGGGGATTGACGTAGCAGGTCCCAAGGTGAAGGTCACACCTAGGTTAAGGTTACAGCCAGGTTTGGATGAAAGCACGGAAAAGTTGCAAGTTGAGCATCCAGGTATTTTTCCCGCTTGTGTGACAACCAGATCACAAAAGAATAAAGTGGAAAAAAATTTGAAGTTTGACAGTGACAAAAATCTTAATGATAGGATTGAGTCCAATGTGGTTGATACAGTGTTGGAAGACACATTTGTAGCTGAGTTATTCAGAAATGAAGACAGTGGTGATCAGTCTGGTACTAGGTTAAATAGGAAAGACTTGGTAACCAATCGGAGAAATGATACCACACTTGAAGCTGCTTGGAATAATGCTTTGACCCAGGAAGAGGCAAAGAAAGTTCCAGTCTGCTATTATGTAAACAATGACGTGTTGATGAGAAAATGGCGGAATAGTGAAGTTCCTGCCAATGAGACTTGGAATGAAGTTCACCAAATAGTGCTGCCTAAGGAATATAGACAGGAAGTAATGCATTTGGCACATGATATACCTATGGCTGGACATTTAGGTGTTAGGAAAACACTGGATAGGATATACAAGTACTTTTTCTGGCCAGGTATTCATAGTGATGTGGTGCAGTACTGTAAGACGTGTCACACGTGTCACGTGTTGGGATTTATAGGTTGCTACAGGAAGTTTTGCCAAAACTTTGCAGAAGTGTCAGCTCCTTTCACGAATATGTTGCGCAAGAGGGTATAAAGTTCGAATGGCCCAAAGAATGTGAGGAGTCATTTGATGCTTTGAAGTAATTATTGATGCAGGCTCCAGTGCTAGCTGTACCAGATTACAGTAAACAATTCAGATTATTTGTAGATGCTTGTGATATTGGGGTCGGTTCGTGGATCTCGCAGTTGGGTCAGGTCAGGTTGATCAACCCATAGGATATTTTTCAAAGAAGCTGAACAAGCATCAACGAAACTACTCAACTGTAGAGAAAGAAGCACTGGCTTTGATTTTGTCTGTACAGCAGTTTGAGATTTACATGTCTGCGGGTTGTTTCCCTGTGCAGGTATTTCCAGACCATAACCCAATTAAATACTTGCATAGATTCAAAACAAGAATCAAAGACTCACCAGGTGGAGCTTATTTTTACAGGAATACAACCTGGAAATAAGTCACATCAGAGGAAGAGAAAATATCATATCTGATTATCTCAGCAGACATTGTGAAATATTGAGAGTACCACCCAAAACTGAATAGGTGTCGTAGGTAAAAGAGTGATAGGTTAGTTCTACTCTATTCTTTACACTAACATAGCTTCGTTAACTGTGCTTTTCTTGCTTCAGAGTCGCCCTGAAGATGAAAAGGTGGAAGCTGCTCTTAAGAGGCTTATTTTTGTTTACTTGCACGCACAGTTACTCAGTATGCACCTCTTTAGAAAGACAGGTTAGCCTGGTGGGTGGTTGCCTCAAACTGTTGAACTGTGTTTTGGCGCTGTAGGTGAATGACAGGAAAATCATCATTGATTAGTCATTAGACTTGCTGAAAGTTCATCAATAGGAACTTTCGTTATTTTTCTGAGGTGAGGTATGTTATTTGGTGATAAGTTTAAAACCATAAAGTTAAATTTGTTGTATAAAATGTATATTGTGGCTGCGGAATTAAGCTGCAGTGCAAGCACATTTTGAACTTCAAACAGTTAAAGTACCAAGTGTCAGAATGCCAGGAAGTGTTGAGTGATCGCCGATCTTGCTTAATTTTGATTGGTTTACTGTTGGGTTCAGTAAGTGAAAGGCGATCACAGTGGGGACAGTATTAGGTTTTCTTTCCCAAATAAAAGGGCTGTGTACTGCTGTTTGGGGTCAGACATCCGAAATGTCTCATCCGTGTGCATAGTGAACGGGGTGCATGTTAAATTATTGGTAGTGTTCCTGCTGCGGCCAGGCGTTCAAAGTAAGTACTGATTAGTTGAGAGCTTGTGTATGCTCCAATACATATGTATTATTGTGGATCTTGTATAATCCACCAATTGATATAATTTAGGCTTGTGGTTAAGCCATTTTGAGCACTTGTGTGCTCCAGTTTATTTTTTTCTGGGAATCTTGTGTGTTTCCCCAATTCAGTAAGGTAGGCTTCGAGTTAAACCATTTTTTGAGCACTTGTGTGCTCCACTATTGTATCCGTGAATCTTGTGCGGTTCACTGATTAAATGATGTAGCCAGTTTTGAAGAGGAAACCAGTGAAAATATTTTTCAGAGCTTTGTTGGCTCTCCAATGTGGTGTTTTGTGTTATATTTGTCAAGTGTTTGTCGTGAGGTTGCACAGCAAATCCTGTAAATTAATACGTTTATTTTGGTGATTGATAAGACCAGAAAATTGGAAAAAACTAAAACCACAGTTTGGGTCTGACCATGTAAAACGGGTTTTTACAAAATTACAAGATAATGTTCTAGGTTTTATTTTATTTTTCTTATACTGCCCTTTGATTCTGAGTTGCAGCCCGGAGGTCGATTGGACAAGCCAGGACACCGGACCCGGCCAACCACTTTTGCAAAGCTGTCAAACAAGGGTACAGATATTATAGACGAACTGCCAGTTTCCGCCATGCTGTGCTTTTTATGTACAATGTGAGTCAATATATATTTGAACAAAAAGGTTTGTCTTTGTGTTCTATCCACGGCAGTAAAAGCGTAGCGTTTTCTATTTACTTTCTGTTATTGAGGGCCAGGTTGTCACAAGACGTGCTAGGTAAAGCCACCTCGTAACAACATATATATATATATATATATATATATATATATATATTATATATATATATAATATATATATATATATATATATCTATATATATATATATATATATTATATATATATATAATCCAATCGTTGCAACGCAAAACTGATTTTTTTTTCTAGATTTCAGTCCTTCCTATCATGTCTATAGATGTGAATAAAGATGGCTGCCGTTTTGTAATGCCAAGTAGTGCAATGAAGCTGGAACTTCCTCTGAGTTGTGCTGCGAATAGAATATCGTGGATGGCATATGAGCTGTGAAGGCTTCTAGACACTGTTGATAGGAATACATGAACACGTAAGCAGCTGATTCTCAGACTTTCTCTCCAATATCAGATACAGTGCATGTCAGGTTGTGGCGGAGAGCGTGTAACTAAGAAGGGATCATAGGTGTCTAAAATTAGGGTTAAATTTTTAACACGGTTTGCCATAATCTTGAGTGTTATTTTGTGAGTGTGTTTAATTATAATATGTTGGTAATAAGTGGTATGTAACTTGTGTTAGTTTTTGTCAAACTGACTTGAGAGAGTATCTATCTATATGTATAAATAATGGTGGATTTGCCTTTGTAGAAGGACCGATACAGCCTCGCTAATGCTTGCATGTATTTCAATTCACTTTAAATGTGAGTTTGATTACGCTTGTAGGGGCAAATCTAGTCATAGGGCATTTGGTTTTCCTGTAAGTTAGTTCATGTTGGTGCCCAAAGTGAAAAAGGTTGAAATTTTATACTCTGTGCAGTCAGACAGTGTAGCAATCAAGTTGATATGGATTTACACTTACTATATATTGCCAAATTTACTTGCATCAAATTCAACTATTTTATGCTTAAGGGGGCTAGGTAGAACAATCTTGCCCACTGCTTTACAGGAATTTGTCACGAAAAGGTTCACAGCAGACACCAGTGCAAGTAGTGGTTACACGTTAACAGCCCTTCTATATGTCAAAGATACGACCTGTCCTTCAATATGTCAACGATACGACATGAAAGTTTGACTTTGCTATGAAACTAACCCGAAATATATACATTCTCGACAAAGGAACTATCAGTGACTGGCAATGCAAATTATACAACATCGTGCCATTCAATATTAATACATCCTTTTTTTCTGATTTATTTTCATATATATATATATATATATATATATATATATATATATATATATATATATATATATATATATATATATATATATATATATATATATATATATATATATATGTATATATATATATGTACGTGTGTGTATATGTATCTGTATATTATATGTACGTGTGTGTATATGTATCTGTATATTATATATATAGCTGTGTCTATGGCAGATAATATGTGAGGGCTACTATGCATGCCTTAAATTTCTCCGCACAATGAATTGTGGTATATTCAGTACACCTGGCTCACCGACGAATACCTTACTGAACAATGCCAAAAAGAAGTTAACCAAATAATAATGAAGAGAAATATGTGGCACGTGATTTCTACTCATACTCTCGCAAGTGCGTCAACGATCAGAACTTGCCATTGCACGAAATAGCCGTGTCAATGCTAGTCTCTGGTATTTTCAACAGAGCTGACCGTACCTGGTGTATCAAAATTTTGAAATGTGCAAAAATTTATGTTGATATAAGTGCTTTTTAAACAGAGGTAAGTTCTTTGACTTTCTAATGGACTATTACACTGTAACAAGTCTTTGCACAGTGTTAGCATAAAATCTAATCATCTAAAATTTATGGGAATTTTCGAATCTTAAACCCACCCATGGAAGACGAACAAATTGCACCCTATCTGCATTTTGCTTGCCTGGCGTCTCAAACATGTGACACATCCAGAAAATACCAAATCATATGTCTATATGGTTCACTTCCGGAAATGCACCCTGCTTTGTTTACGTTTTGTGCTGAACCAGGCTGGCCAGATTACAGGTGGAAGAATCAGAAAGTAAAACACAGGATCCGTTTGGGTTTAATGATACATCAAACTGCCAGCAAACTGAAAATGCACGTTTCACAACTGATGCGACATTTTAGGTAAAGATTTGGACTGTTCAGCACAATCTATGCTCTATATCACTATAGCGTCAGCCGTGGCATCCGTTTAT
>OZ026628.1:34433807-34587307 GCA_964020975.1 Hermodice carunculata | reverse complement strand
GGCAAGCCAACAGGGCCATAACACATTGGTCTTACGCGTTGCCGAGCCTCCACTATGCGTAGTCGAGCCAACCAATCAGATTTCAGTCTCCACTACGCGTTGCCGAGAATATGTTTTCCACTACGCGTAGTGGAGCAACTTTTGGCACCTTTTGGCTGAAGAAAAGCAAACCAATCATTTACGTCCTTACAATCATTACTGATGTTAAAACAGCCAACAGGTCTAAGACAGTTTACAAGAGCATCAGTGATTGGATAGTTTGGCAACAAGCTATGGGACGCAAAGTTTCTCCACTACGCGTCACCGAGGCTCGGCGACGCGTCCTAGAAGAACATTTTCTCGGCAACGCGTAGTGGAGACTGTAATCTTATTGGTTAGCTCGAGTACGCGTTGCCGAACCTCGACTACGCGTGGTGGAGACTGTGATCTTATTGGTTGGCTCGACTACGCGTTGCCGAGACTCTACTACGCGTAGTGGAAACTGTAATCTTATTTGTTGGCTCGACTACGCGTTGCCGAGCCTCAACTACGCGTATTAGAGACTGCAATCTGATTTGTTTACTCGACTACGCGTTGCCGAGCCTCGACTAAGTGTAGTGGAGGCTCGGCTACGCATAAGACCTATACGTTATGGCCCTGTTGGCTTGCCATATCCGTTGTAACCATGAACGCGTGGGTCAGCTTTGGCCACTTCCTGATTGGGCAATCAGGCCAACAATGAAATGCAGAATTAATAACGGTCTCCAGGGTTCAGTACAACTCGGTATTATCAGATTTGATGTAATGAGTTTGCACGTGTTGGCACAAAAAGGAATAAATATGCCCCTTAACTTCTTGAGAGCCGATAAGTGTGTGTTGTTATTTTTTTTTTCTTGTCTTTTTTTCATATCTGCACGCTTTATTTTAGTATACATAGTGATAGAGCAAACATTGTACTATTAAATGGCACACAAAAATGTCTAGAACACTGTTAATGGTTAATATTCATCAGTTGTTAATAAAGCATGACATAAATTGCAATTTTTAATACCGTAAATCAACGCCAAAATGCCGTAGGAGAGAAACAAATTTCACGGAATTTCATGCCGCGTTTGAAGTGTACAAATAAATATTCGAGAGCTGTACCAGTGTAACAAATACTCTGTGTATGTATGTATATATGTATGTATGTATGTATGTATGTATGTATGTATCTGTCTGCCTGAAGTCTGTTCAACTATCTATCTATCTATCTATCTATCTATCTATCTATCTATCTATCTATCTATCTATCTATCTATCTATCTATCTATCTATCTATCTATCTATCTATCTATCTATTTATCTATCTATCTCTCTCTCTCTCTATCTCTATCTATCTCTATCTATCTCTATCTATATCTCTATCTCTATCTATCTCTCTTTGTTCTCTATATATCTATCTCTCTATCTCTCTCTCTGTTCTCTATATATCTATCTCTCTATCTATCTCTCTCTGTTCTCTCTATATCTATCTCTCTATTTATCTCTCTGTACTTATTTAGCATTTTCACAAATTGTCGTCCTTGCAAGTGCATGTACGAGGCACTTTGTTATATTCTAAGAGTATAAAGGGCATATTTGGCTTTGTGGAACTGGTTAACATATAGTTTAGTGCATGTTTTCACTGTGAAAAGTACATTGTACTGCAACCTCTGATCAGCTGAAACTATTGCTCAAATCTATTATACAGCTTCTTGGCTTATAGATAGTTTTGTATTTCATTATATATACATTATATATATATATAATATATATATATATATATATATATATATATATATATATATATATATATATATATATATATATATATATATTCACACACACACACAAGTATATATAGATATCCATTTCCTTCATTTTAAATTGCGATATTCCGATTTCCGTTTCTGCATGAGCCTGTTGAGCTCCTTGTACGAAACTGAAACTGCCCTTTTTCATTTCAATTTGTCTGCTGTCTTGAAAAGCTGCAGGGACCAATGTTTAACTGGCGTTATATTTATCACCTGCCATCACAGAGAGTAATGCCTATTTAACACTGTTTTAGTGATCTAATTCTTACAGGTGTTCCTTTAGGATGCAGAGTTCCTTAATGACAAAGCATTCCGTTATACATCACTGATTAGAGTTTTATAGGTAAAGAGAACTTAATACACACACACACACACACACACATATATATATATATATATATATATATATATATATATATATATATATATATATATATATATATATATATATATATATATATATATATATATATACATATATGTATACATCTATATGTATATATATCTATATCTATATCTATATATCTATATATATATATATATATAATTACGAGTGTGGTGAAAAATAGCATGCCTGTTCTTATTCACTACTGTTACTAGGCATCCCCTTATAATTTCAGTATGAATCCTTTTAAAACAAAATCTAGTAAACATTACTTATGGAAAGGTCGAGATATCAAAAGATAGCTCGTTCGACATCCGGATGGATTATCGTAATTTCGAGGAGAAAAAAATCTATGTGTTCTTTCATTTACACATATTAATAAGGGATGGAAGCAATAAATATGTTTATGGAGATTAATTAACACATTACAGAGGGATATTCTTCATAGGAATATATATATATACATGTTAGCATAGCTCAAAGTGAAATTGTTGATTCCTAAATGTTACATTATGTAAATAGTTCGATCATATTAAGAAGATTCAGCTTAGTGAATGACTTTTCTTTCACACCATATGAAATGTTTGGGGTTTTCCACTTCACAAAAGCACAATCTCTAACTTCCTACGGTTTGAACAGCCAAGAAATTTAGTGACCATTATCTTAAATGCTTCAGGGTACAAAGCATGCAGAAATACAAAAACAAGGCACACTAATAAATGTATTTTCAACGATGAAATTTTATCTGAGCTGGTAAGGCAAAATACCAAATATTCCGCCCTGGCTCTCATTGATTCTAAATGAAAAAAAGGACTGAAGAGAGAAATTACCAGATACGGATTATGCACAATTTTCAATGTTTATATTGTACAACATACACACTAATATATTTAGCAATCATTGAACATAGTGATACACACTTAAGTGTGGGCGACATTTGTGGGAACTGTGGTCTATTTGAAGCATATCGACAATTAATTGCGTAAGAACGACAAACGTAAGATTAGGCACACTCTGACTCATAGTTAATACAAGTTACAAATACAGAGAGACAAAAGCTTGTTTATTTGGACACTATTAAATACACTGGTACATACCAAAAGGAGGGTCTGCAGTGTTGGAGCATCGGACTTGATGAAACACATCGACCACAAATTGCGTAAAATTACGCAGAAGTATGGTGTGCACATTATGAAAAGTAAACACCAGATCCATCGAACTGTAACCACGTCACAAACAGAATTGGAAGATCGGCGAAGCAGAATGGCATTTTTTGTATGATTTGCACACCAAGGAACTGTACCATGTGGGTTCCATGTTGGTCTCTCCAGTATGCAGTTGTCTATGAATGCCACAGTGTTGTTTACTCCGTTTATTTGCCATGTGAAGCAAGTTGGGCTTAGAGTGCGAGTGCTTGCAGCGGCATACAGAATGGTGGCTTTGTTCACCATTGAACCACCTAGCAGGACTAAAAAGATGAATATAATTGTAACCACTTTGGAGAGCCGCTTCAAATAATCATTCCAGGTCCCTGAAGATGAACGGTCTTCTACGCTGTTGTAACTATTGAAAAGTCCCATGGCGCGGATTCATCTTCTCTGAAGTAACAGTAACAAAATGTTGTTCATTGTTAATAACCTACATTTCTTTTGAGAGGATAAGAAAATTACCCTATGGCTCCTACAAGTTTCAGTATGTGTTTTGAACATCCACAAGTGTATCTAACTATGATATATGATATATCTATTAGGTCTATCAAACTACACTGTTTCATCACCTAACATGGAAGAATTACATTTCTGATCCTGGCCAACGACGGATATCAAATAAATGAATAAACGAATGAATGGGCAAACACACAAATGAATGAATGAATGAATGAATGAATGAAGTCTGTCTGCTCACTTTTTAAATTTCTCACATTGTGCTACCAAGATAATTTTCAAAATGGAATTTCTACTTTGGACCTAACCATGCAAATGTTGGAGGCAACAAATGCAATAAAGTAAATAAACGTTTTATTCTGCAACTGATCTTATTCGAGGCTGGTGTTGTACCGTCATTAATATTCTTACTTGTTGTTGTTAACTGTCTTGGGTTTGTCTCCGTCCTTGTCATCTGCAGGCATGTTAACTGATATATCTGTCTGTTTTTGGCGTTCATCTGCAAACAAAATCCCATGAAAAATTAAGTTTGTATTTTAGAACATTTGGACGACTCCATATAGCACATTATTGGATGAACCAGTCTCCAAGAATGCCACAATTCGTACCATTTCTGCAAAATTTTAAGTGGAGAAACACTGAAATTGGTCTGTGTAGCAGACAAAATGAATCTTGTCTTCTCAAAATTATTCAAGATGAAAAGAAAGTGGAAAGTTCATCATGCTGCAATAGGGGTAGCAGCTTTTTACGGACCTTTTTTTTAATCAATGAAAAATACTTAATTTACATCCCATAGATAGTACATAACGGAAATCAGCTCACGATAGTGAAAAAAATAGCCATAATGCCACCACCCAATTATGAAAGCAGTAATATCTAAAACGTTTTGCACATTAAGTGCTAGAACCTCTCTTAAATTTGTGGCAAATATAATACCTATGCACTATATTTGGCATGATCTCTATGAGATCGTGCACAATAAACAACCATGTATATCCCATTAGAAACATAACCCAAGAGATGATGGGCAGGAGGAGTATTGAACTCAGCCTACAGCCTGCAAAGATGCGCCCAGCATGGACAAAAAACTATTGAGACAGCCCAGGTCTTTCTATTGGTTTGGCTGTCTTTGAGCTCAAATAGTGCACATAAGCATCAGAATGATTTCAGAACTTCGATTTAAAAACTATATGTAATTGTATAAAAACTTAAGTTATCCTTCTTTATGGTGATTCGTAGGCGTTGATCACATGGCACATATACTTTTGCACGGTAGAGGAACACTAGACAAACACACATTATGCTACCCTTAGTTCCTATCACAGATTGCCCATTGTGCGGAGAAAGAATTATGAATGGAAGGTGATGATACAAATGTGACATGACATACATACCTTCCACAGGACCGCTGGAATCACCGTCATATGCTGAATCATCGTGCACCTTTTCCGAATCCATATTGGCTATATTTTTTTATTTTGAAAAGTGTCCAAGGCTTTTTAGTGACTTCACGACATGCTCAGATATAATAGTATTAAAAAATGGGAATCTTCCCATTGTTCAGTTCACGATTCTATGTTGCATATGAAACAGATTTTTGTTTTTATATATAAAACACCATTTTTCAGTTTTACCCATTGACTGCGTTTTTATAAAGTATGATGATCTGCACTTAAGTGTAAGCCCAATTTTTTGAGTGCCTTCAGGAAGGTAAATATCGAAAATAATCAATAAACATTACATTAAATCATAATCTGTATCTACATTTTTACCTGGTTTATTCAGTGTATATGTAGCTTTATGTATGTGACGTTTCAGTCAGGAGAACCAATCGAACTTCAGCAACCAGATTGCTTCCTGGTTCCAAAGATTATCTTTATATTCGGTGGTTTTTTGTTTTGTTTTTCTGTTAAGATAAGGTCATGAAATACAATAGCAAGCCTACCTGATAAAAACGTTTTAAACAAAAACAGTGACAGATATGATACACTTCGTGCATTTTGAGAAATAATAAACTGGCCATCTTCGTAATTTTGCCACCTTACAGGTCCATAAAGATGGTCAAAATACTGCCAATAGGTTTGTGCTATGGCAGAAGTCGTCACTATTCTGAATGTAGAGGGATGGAATCGGCTGGTGTTTTTTGTTGTTTGGCAATGTGCAGTAGCAGTTTGGCACGGAAAGTACATTTCGGGGACTTCAAATGTCTGTCATGTTAATTGTCTACACACAAATTGCAAGTTGATATTCAGGTACAGGCTATATGGTTTTAAAAACAGTTTCAACAAAAATTTTTAATGGGGTCCTATTTGTAGATGTTGAGGACCAAAAATGTGTGTTAGGAACAGGACAGGTCTCGGAAAACGTAAGGTTTGTAGACTTTGAGAATAATATATGACATTTTATAAATTATAATATTGCCTTTTATCAATGTACTGGCTATACAATCGAGCAAGAAACATACTTCTTCATTCTTTTTTCTTAGTGTGGGGTAATGTTGTCAGGTCAAGAGGTATTTCGCACGAAGTGATTTATCTGAATGAAGCTTAAACTGTGTCACGATTCTTGGCCAGCTTGACAGGCTCCATCGTTAAGACTTCCAAGCTTGCCAAAAAAAAAACAAGATATAACACCTTGCATATTGAAGAATGGGCATTGTTACGGTGTTTGCTCATGAACTCAATGTTTTCCAAGCCATTGAGAGCCATTTATTTGATAATGTTCACTGGGGGGTATATATGTGATTTTAGCCACTTCGCTAACCAAGGAGCATATAATGATAATGATGATGATGATAATAATAATAATAATAATAATAATAATAATAATAATAATGATGATGATGATGATAATAATAATAATAATGATAATAATAATAATAGTAATAATGATGATGATAATGATGATGATGATGATGATGATGATGATAATAATAATAATAATAATAATAATAATAATAATGTTTATGGAACCCCTGAAATTGGGGAATACCAAATATAAATACAAATGAATCATATATATAGCAATATTGTTGTAGAAATAGAAGGCATGTGAATGATAAACAGAGTGTTACACTGCATCCACTGACAAACATAGATACTGGACACACCCTCATTGAGTATACTGGATTGCTGCATGGGCAATGCAGGCGACAGGGTTCTAGTGTCATGCCCCTTGCAGGATATGTACATTGCTAAGGTAAATAGATGAATTCTGTCATTCATAACTTGTGGCCACCGCAAAATACTCATGATGCACTAAATAATGTAGAGAATCAACAATGCTTTCATTGGGTTGAGGTTTAGACATGCAGAATAAGGAATGAGAGAAAGACACATTCATGGGTGAATGGCTCATGTCTAGGATTCTGCCCGTAATGGACCTTTTGTCTCTGCAACCGTGACCAATGTACTAAGCGAATAAGTGGCACTATAAAGAAGTTGTGGAGCAGCTCACCGTAAAACATCGATTGAAAAAGAATAACGTTTTAACATTAATCTGTTTTCAGAAATATGAGGGATATTGAGAGCACGCAAAAGTGAAGTATTACATGAGCGTTTTCCGATTCCTAGATAACGCTTTACAGATGTACCTTGTATTGATTCAAGTATTGATATATACCCATTAGAAACTGACAGAGCGTCCATTCCATATGTTTCTGTAGGGGAACATATTGTTTTTCACAAGTTGGTCTTCTCCGTAGTATCCAGGCCCTGGTAAGACAAACCAATGTTGCCAAGGCCAAAATAGCTCTGTCTGCACTGCTTTGTGCGGTTTTCAACATGGTCTTTACAAGTAATCTTATTATTAAAATGCAAACCAAGAATGTTAATACTTTCACATGCAGTCAGAGTTTCACCATTAAGGTAGATACATGGAGGTTCACGATAAAACTGTGGACCCATAACAATAAATTTGGACTTCTTAGGTTTAAAGTTAAATTTTCATTTCTTTCTGTACTTGGTACAGATATTAACAGGGCTTTGGAGCCTAGACAATGTACCGCTTAATAAAGTTACATCATCGGTATAACCACAGTACTGTAGGATGAATTTCCGATGCGGATTCCATTATTTTGTAGAGTAACAGATTGCAACATTTCTTCAATAAAAATACTATACTATATGGTTTTTCGTATCACTAAAACAGTAATACCAATGAGACTTCGGGAAAATATGAGTTAGTTTTAGATAGAAGACCGTTGGGCCAAATGGAATAAAAACATTTTTGAATATCGAATTCACATAAGTAAATAGGAGAATTTCTATTATTATAGTAAGATACAGCGTCATGAATTAATGCACACCCAAAATATGTGTTACAGCCCTTTTCTGAGGTATAAGTTGTATATCACTGACATCTTTATCCGTAATCATAAATATTTTAGCAAGTTTGTATATACACAACTCATCAATTTTGGTCGATAATTCTCATGTAATATAGGGTAAAGTGTACTTTTTTTCAGAATTGAAACAATAATACCTGTTGAAAAAAATGCTGGATACAAGACTATATGTTAAGATGACACGGCATACTTCAGCTAAATAAGTAAGTATTTAGATTTGTCGTACAGAAAATGTTCAGCTATGATGCCATCACAGCCTGGGAATGAATTTGTCTTCAGTCATTCTATGAAAACAGATACAATGGCAGCTCTGACTGCATATTGTTCTCTTTCAACAACAGATTGTGTTTTTTCATTGTATTAATGGTGAAAAGTATAAGTTACCCACATTTTGGTCCGCACTTAAAGTCTCAATTGTATCATTAGCAATAGAAGCATTAAATGTCTAATAAATCATGTGAGCAAAGCGATGAGTTAACCCTTTTATGTTTTAATGTTTTAATACCTTTCCTGGAAGAATTCATTTTATGTTCATGGAAAATATTATTGATTTTATTGTACATGATATAACACTAATCTCTCTTGCACTCCCTGTATGACTTTTGGAATTTCTTCTTGACACCTTTGTAACATTCGTAAACAAAAGCCAGTCTGGATTGACCATTCTGCGTCCAGTTGCCTCACCAGTGTGGCACGTTGGTAACTGATCTCAATATTGTATTTATCGTAAACCCATAATTATGTGATGCACCTCATGTTTCTTGAATACCATGAGACCTTCAGAAAATTATCAATTATGCTATCCTAAAATGCTTGGACATTGTCTGCATTCTTATCACTATTATTGTTACTTTCTTTCATGTAGTGTACAGGCTAAATTGGTCATACAACTGCAAAAATTGTATCGTCACCCTGAGTGATCAGTTGTCAATAATAATTGCCATCTCTAGAACTTTATATGCTACCAAGCCTTCTCTATACTTCGGGCTCAAGCAGCATGCATTGAATCAATATATTGTTTTGACTTGACCAAATGTTCATGAGTATTACTATACTTTAGGTGCCTATATTGCATGTTTGTTGTAGCTGCATGTATGGCTCAAATTATGGTCTGTTTCATCATCAACAAATCACGTTTGACAACTAGTTGCGCTCATGTTACAAAGTTCCATATGCTGGGAGGATTCAACTCCTGACAATCCTCATATTTCTTCCCTTGTACGCAACACATGTCATTATATTTGTTGGTGCTCCCTTAAACATGCACTGAAACTCCTATGGTTATTTGGTCAAAATTGTTTGTCATTCAAAATGCTTATGACAATTTTTCATGCAACGATATCTCTGTCATTTGCGATCCATGGTTGACTTAGCAGGTCAGCGATCTATTTGTGACTCAGCATTTTCAGTGATATTTGGGCGACTCAACATGGTCTGTCTCTGTTCATGTTTTGCAAGTCTGAAACCATAACCTCACACTTATGACCGCTTTGCTATTTGTTTAGTATTCTTTTCAAAACAATCTTGAAACAAACACATTGATCTTCCGCTATATACAGTACTTAGGTATATTGCTTCAGCATAGCTGTCAAGCAAGATCAAGATCCACATATGCTTAGGTACATTGATGTGACTATGTACTTATGTTAACACCCACTTACTTGGCACTTAACTTTACTTATCGTCAGATCAACTAATTTTGTAGGCAACATCTCTTAATGCTCTTGGAAATACTGTGTATCACTCGGGAGTTTTGGTCACTATATTGTATATTTTGCACCCTGTAAAATGGGCTGTTTGTACTTTTTGCACTGTTGTTTAATTGATTTGTGTCTTTCTATGTCCTTTTTAAAGTGTATACAATTCATAATGCTGTTCGCAGACACATACATCAAGTAATATACGCTTACGTCTCACAGTGTTCAAAAATTTAATTTCCTTTCCCCTCCAAGAACCGCCATAATGGGTAAATGGTTACAGCACACTACAGAGCAGTGATTGGCCAACTCGGTCATGCTATTTGTGTTATGGGTATAAACATGCACAGCTCTATGGCTCAATATCACGATGAACTAGTTTCCTCTTTGTGCCTTCTAACATTCCTGTCCCTTGGACCTATTCTTGTAGTATTTCGGAACCTGCGTCATATTATTATAACTTTGTACAAAGCTTCTTTCTCTGACATTCACCCTAACCCAGGCCCACCTGACAATACCTTGCAACTTTTTTTTTCAATCTGTCACACTAGTGCACGCAGCATCAAAAGTGAGGGTAAACTTAATGAATGTCACCTGTTGGCTGAGGCTGAGAAAACTGATGTTATTACCCTCCCTGAAACTTGGCTGGACCCTAGCCTTCCTAATGATCTATTGACTATAAATGGTTTCTAACCTCCCTTACGCAAGGATCGGGAACTAGGCAAAGGCAAAATGTTTGGTATTCATAGGCATATATTATACCCTTCTGGTAAGTCTGCAGCTAAAAGACACCTATCAATTGATACTCTCTCTTATTCTTTATCCACTGCATTGGAAATCAATCCACATATCCTTATACTCACTTGTGATTTAAATGGTCAGTGCCAATCCTGGGACTCTCTTTTACAACGACAATGAACTTGGTCGGCGCTTTTTTGAGATCTTCATGCAAAACAACTTGTGTCCACTTTTATCCGGATCTGCCTCCCTTCCGAGTGCTCTGAAAGCTAACTCGACCTTATGGTCACGAATTCTCCAGAGTTTGTCTTAAATTCGGGTATATTATCACCAATTTCAGTATATGGTCATGTCGTAACCTTACGGCAAATGAGGTATATATACATATATATGTATGCATGTATGTATGTATGTATGTATATATATAAATATAAATATATATATATGTATATATATATATATATATATGTATATATATATATATATATATATATATATGTGTGTGTGTGTGTACATATATAATTCTTGCTGGTTTGTCTAACCAGATTTGCACATTGATAAAAAGCAATTTCATTGATTATAAAATGTCATATTTCATTCCCAAAGTCTAGAAACCTCATGTTTTCCCAAAATTGTCCTGTCCCTGACGCATATTTCGGTCTTCAAAATCTACGAATGTGACCTAGCAAAAAATTTGTCGAAAATGTTTTTAAAACCGTTTAGCCTGTACCTGATTGTAACATTGAAATTTATAGTTACACAATAAAATATGACAACCATTTAGAGTCCCTGAAACGTCCTGGCAAACTGCTATTGTGTAATGCCCCGCAATTTAAAATCACTAGCTGCAGCTGGGAACGTAATGTGTTTACACTGATTCCATCACTCTACACTCAAAATTGTTAAGACTTTCCCATTGCAAAATCTATTGGAAGTATTGTATACCACATTTACGGATCTGTAAGGTGACAAAAATTAAAATCTGGTCATTTTATTATTTCTTAGCAAGTGGGAAGTGTATCGTTTCTGAAACTGTTGTTGTCTGAACTACTTGTACTTTACTGGCTGTCTGCTAAGATGTTTTTACCAGAGAGACTTACTGTTGCACTTTATGACCTCATCTTAACATAAAAACAAAACTCAAAACCACTGAATATAAAGATAATCTTTCCAACCAGGAAGCGATCTGGTTGCTGGAGTTTGATTGATTTTCTTGACTGAAACGTCACATAAATAAAGCTACATATATAATATAAATATAAGGCAACAACACAGATAAACTTTCTTACTTTGTGTAATGTTCTCTGATTATTTTTTGCAACTTTCCTTTTCTGAATGCATATAAACTCGGGCTCATGCATAAGTGCACATCGTCATACTTTATAAAGAGGCAATTAATGGGTAAAGCTGACAAATGGTGGTTAACATACAGTAGTTTTGTTTCATAAGCAACACAGAATCTTGAGCTTAAAATGCAAAGATGTCTATAAATTATATTGTGTCTAAGCTTGCCATGATGTCAATAGAAAGCTTTGGACACGTTCAACAGCACTTAAAATATCAACAATAAGGATTTGGAAGAGGTAATCGCTATTTCAGCATATGAACGTGACTCCTCCAGTTCTGTGCAAGATATGTACGTCATGTCACATTAGTTTCTTTACATTCCATTCATAAAAATTTGCTATTTTTGCATGGTGGGCAATTTTTGACAGAAACTGAGGTTATCATGATATGTGTTTGTCTAGTGTTCCTCTACCATAGCAAAGTACATGTCCCACCAGATCAAAACCTAGGAATTACCATAAAGAAGCATCGATTAAACCTTTGTGCAATTCCATCTAGTATTGAAATCCACGTTCAGAAATCATACTGATGTTGACATGTGCTATGTGGGCTTAAGACAGCAAATCAAACATGCCAGACCTGGACTGTCACAATTGGGGTCTGCTATGCTGGGCCTATTTTTACAGGCTGTCGGCTGAGTTAAATAATCCTCTTGCCCATGATGTTTTGTGACACGTGGGGGGGGGGGGCACACTTAGTTCCACCTTATGCAGTCTGATCTTCTCCAAGGATCACAGGATGAGGGGAGTCATAAGGGAGGCATAAGCACTTGTTCCCAGCTCCTGGAATGGGTGTCCACTGCCAGACAAGGGTCAGAAATGATTTTCGCTGAGGCAAACAGGTCTTTTGGAGGGGTGTCCCAAAGGTCCTACATGGAAGTGAGCTCACGTGAATGCAGCAACGACCCTGTGCTGATCACCTGGTGTGTGCATGGCAACAGATTAGCTTCAGAACTCCCATTACCTGCACACAGTGCAGCCTTATGCACATGCCCGCACACCAGAGCAGGAGTGTCTCCGTCAATGCGTGCAGCCACATATGTGGATGCTGTCTGATTGTCCAAGTAGATCAATACATGTTGTAAAGACCGGTCTAGCTTGGAATTCTCAAAGGCCAGACACACAGCCTCTAGCTCAACCCAATAGATGGACAAGGCTTACATTGAGAAAATCAAACTCCAAATACAGCTCTGCAGTTCATTTTACCTCCCCATCCCAGAAGTGACCCATCCATGTTAATAATTTTTTGCAGATGGAACAGAGCTTGTGTCTAACCATACATCACACTGTCCATGCTGTGCTACCATATACTTCAGACAAAAAAATCCACATTCATGAATTTTTATACCAATATTGAGACTAAAGGTCAATACAGCAAAAAAAGATTCAGGAATTATCAGAACATCAACATAGTGGCGATTGACAAAGTTTCTTGGATATTACTAGGGGTTGCTGTATGCACCTTTGGCTCTCTCCCCATGGTGACCCAAAAGTCCAGCGACTTGTGCATGTC
Source organism: Hermodice carunculata (assembly GCA_964020975.1). NCBI lineage: Eukaryota > Metazoa > Annelida > Polychaeta > Eunicida > Amphinomidae > Hermodice > Hermodice carunculata. The sequence goes on along the minus strand of OZ026628.1, from coordinate 34,573,805 downwards.
CTTTTAGGTCCTTTCTTGTTCCTTATTTATGTTAATGATCTGTACACAGTGTGTCTAGGTAGTTTTGCTTACTTTCTGCTGATGATAGTAGTATATTTTTCGAGATAAAGATTTGGAAAGTTTTTTGGAAAATGTTGATGTAACTCTAGTTTCAGCTATTTTGTGGGAAGCACAATTTTGTTCCAAGCAAATAGATTGTCCGTAAATTTAGGTAAACCAGAGAATAGTGTTTCTCATGTGAGAAACAATAAGAATCTTAATTTTGATGATATTCGAATAATATTCTGGAATGCAAGATCCAACATGTATTTCAAAGCATGGCTAGAAGACCTATTGAATTGGAATTTACACACAGCATATATTAATAAAGTTGATGTGTCTCTCAGGTTCCCCTCAGACGTGGTGGAAATATATCTTGTAGAAGGCTAAAACAAACTTGTTCGCTACGTGGTGCTGCTGAGGACCTCTAACATTTAGCTCACCTAATTTCTCAGTCAGCTGAGCTTTCAGGAGGCGGAAGCCTATCGTCCTTCCACAATTCGCACTTTCGACATCTCCAAACTAGTCAGCCAGATTCACTCCAAACTTGGTGGCAATGTATCTTGGGTGGCATAAGTCAGGAAGTAACGAGGGGTGTCTGCTACCCATTGGAAGGTATTTTTTGTGTTGTAAAACCAATGGTCTGCATTGAACAAACCTATTATTTAAAAGACACTGTATAGAATCTATCAACTGTGTTAGGTTTTTATTAACATTTTGAACATTTATTAAGCAACCAATATGCTTTCTTTGAATATGAATTAACGTTGATTTATGGCTTACCGTAATGTTCAAATATTTTGCTGATTATTTTCGAAAGAGAAGTTTTAACTTTACCCATGGGTGGATTTCTGTACAGTATGGAAGAATCAAAATACTTTACAGACTTTTTTGGCTTATAAATCTTTGATTTTATATATAAATTCAAAATATTTGCCAAGACTACAAAAGCAATATAGTTTACAGTTTCTAGAAACTGCATTACACTTTTTGTAAAAGGGATTCCGAATTACAGTCAAACACATTGTCACTTCTTTATATACATGTTTTGTTGCTTATTTTGAAGCACCTGTTATGAATGTAAATTTAAAAGTTTTTGTTTTTTTTATGTATTTTGGGTATCCGGAACAAAAGTGAAATAGAGGAGTCATCTTTAATTTTTTTTCTTAAAATACCTCATCATTTCATTTTGATGTGTATCAATCAAATTGTTAATAGCTTGTTCAGGTAATTTTTAAATGTTTTTACCCCTCAATTTTAAAATACTGTTCATACCAAGTTCATGTTTCAAACCATCCATATAATATTTTTTGCAGATGATCCAAAAATTGGTGCCTGCATTATCAATGGTAGTGATAACCAATTTTTTTTTTAGTTCTTTGGTTGCTTTGGTAACTTCAAGCTGCTTTAAATTTGTCATACCTTAATTTTAAATCTAGAATTTGTAACGAAAAATTATATTTCCAAACACCAGTGTCAAGTTTGGTAACAATGCTTCATATTTCCGTTATTTTATTTTTTTTCTTTACCCATTTCATATAGTATGAATCAAATGCATTACATGTATCATGAAAAATACTGTTCATGTTCACCTTAGGACATATTCAAAATTTTGTACCTTTCTTTATCAATTCTTTGGAAACTGAATTTTATATTTTATCCAAATCAACTGTAAATAGATGTTTGTGGTACGTATAAACAAAGTTGGATTATTTATTGTGAGACTTACAGTCACAATTTTGACTAGCTTAAATATCCTCAAAGGGTAACTGAAGCCGGAAATTTTATTGCAATCCTTGATATCTTGCCCCATTTTATTGCCATATCTGTAGGAAATAATGGGGGTTTCTACCTTTTGAATTCCGTGGGAATCATGTGAGGAACAAATCTCAATTTGAAAAGGGACCGATTGTGCATTGAATAAATAATCTTGCATTAGAAGTAAACGCTGCAAAACATTTGATTGAATTTTTTCTTGTTTGAATCTGGTTTCCGAATAATTGTTGTGTACCCCCCCCCCCCCATGAAAAAGGGAAATGTGTGTTCAGTGTAACTGAGACCCAAATATGCATAGATTCTGGTTATATATCGAACGGATATCGCTTCAAGAGCTATCAGTGATAGATTCATGCCATCATAGAAAGCCTGTAGTAAATTTTGAACGAATCTTTTGTATCCACGTTACTAAATTGCCTGTTTTACCGTGATTTTCTGCGCCCATGACATCTTTTTCTTCTTCCTTGAATGCCGGCCTGATTATTGTAAAGAAATGTGTTACTGTTATCAAGAGGTGCAAAGTCTTAAGTCCAAACATCCCCGAAGCCTGCAATTCTGGCATGGAGTCCAAAAACAAAATCTGAATTGTTTTGATCAAAATAAAATCGATTTTTTTTATAATTTTCTTGTGTTAACATAACTATCTTAGTCTACCAAGTATGTGATTAATAATTTGTACCAGGCAATCCAAATGAGAATATTCGTCAAAATTGAAATGATGACACCAAGATGTGTTTAATTTATGAGCAGTTGCTAGCATTGGAATGCCTTTTATTTGTTGAAAAACAGCGGTCCGCATTAAACAGAAGTATTATCCAAAAGAAATGTTATAGCTTAACTTAGATAAGTTGTTGTATACGACCTTTGAAAGATAAATTTCAAATTTCAAATTCCATACTATGAAAATGACGAACTATGTAATCATGACTTACTGTAAACGGGATTCATTGGACTACTGGAATATATACTGTAAATGTCCTTCGACATATAATGAGGCCCAGGCCTCTCTACATCGTGTGTTGCGTTGTGGTGATAATTAAAGAAAGGTGAATAATTTGAAAGGTCAAATTCCTAACCTTATATTTAAGGTAGGTGATTGATTTTTTTTGAGGGGAAGGGAAGTTACCTGACGGATACAAATGACGGTGGACGAAGGAATCATTAACTTTTGCCAAAACTGGTTGCAAACACATTACCTGTTATCATACAGTGACGTATGAATGCAATCATAGGTATAGCACAACTGTTTGCAAACACTCTTGTACCACAAACTAGTGTAATAATACCATAAAAATACCTGCCAACTTGTGTAATAGTACCATAAGAACACGATAGTGATATACATATTTAACAACAAGAAGTTAGTCATATGCACTATTTGCAAGTCAAAGTTAACAGCAGACGTTGCCATCTTTGACCTCTGAAAAGAATGAGTCTCTCCAAGAAAAAATATATCTTACGTGTTACGTATTTATAATGACTGTTCAGTGTTCATTTTTTTTTTCGCTGAGCATGATTTGTACAGTCACTCAAGCATCACTATTTGTCATAAGTCCAACACATGGACTGATATAAGATTTTAAAAATAATTTCTTTGCACTTTCATGAATGAACTCTGCAAAGTTTGTTTGCTTGAATTTAGAGTATCTTTGGACGAAAGAAATATTGAATTACACATATCGGATAAAAGCTGAGTTTTGCACCTAATAGTTTTACTTTTAGTTTGGCTTACATTTTGATATATGCTTGCAACATGTAACTTTTTTTCAAAGCCAGAATGAGTGCAATACAGCAGTTGGAATTCTTCAACTTTCCACACATGGGTCTCAAACCCTGAACACAGAGTTCCGAAGGCCCAGAAGAAAAAACAAATGTATACCATTAGAGGCCACTTCCTTTCTATTTCTTAAGGGAAAGGATCATTGCATTGATGAGAACTCAGATTTATTTAGTTTTACCTGACCTGAACCTGACTCTTTGGTGTATTTTGAAGTCCTTGTAGAAATGTCGGGTGAGAATCTATCTATCTATCTATCTATCTATCTAACTATCTATCTATCTATCTATCTATCTATCTATCTATCTATCTATCTATCTATCTATCTATCTATCTATCTATCTATCTATCTATCTGTCTGTCTGTCTGTCTGTCTGTCTGTCTGTCTGTCTGTCTGTCTGTCTATCCATGCATCCATCAATCCATCCACCCACCCACCTACCTACTTACCTACCTACCTACCTACATACATATATATGCTCCATTTGCTACAGATTAAAGGTCGGCCACAATAAACAAACACAGACTTCATGTTAGCTTAAGTGACTAGTTCATCAGATTATCTGATTGCATGCAGAAAGGTTGGGCAGGGTCACTTTAGCAGCCTTTAAATTTAGGCCGTGAATGAAAAAATGGGCTTAATTGCACTATGCCCCAGAGCAGCATGTGATTTACTCGGGTGTAATGTCCAAGACACATATTATGACTATAATTGACAGAAATTGCAAATTCCTTGTTCCACAATGAGAGTTTACCTGAGTTCCTGTGCATTAAAATGATTTTCATGTAGGAACAAAAGCAATATTCTACCTTAGTCAAAAAAGACACCAGATGGACGTTGTGAGATGTAGTGAGGATCCTGAAGAGACCTGAGGTGTTGCTTTGTGTGGTGGGAATGTTATGTAAGATTGTGTCATATGCTCCCATTCTGAATGTGAATGTGATTGTTTAAAAACATGAATATTGTGTCACCATATGTGACAAAATCAGCATCTCTACATAGCATAACAAACTATAAGTTATTTGCTCTTCTGGTGAGTATGGGTGTGTACCAACATAAATTTTGTGACAATAAGTGGCAAATGGACAAAGATACACTGTGTCCCAATGCAACGTATTTTTTGAACACCATTTGCTGTAGCTACAACATGGTCCATGTTGCAACACAAATGTTTTTTCACCTTAAGTGAGACTTAATAGAGTTGTTTTTTTTTCTCTCACAAAGGAATTGTCGAAGTACCAACATAAATTCTTTGATGGTAAGTGACAAATCGGCACATATACACTGTATCACAAAGCAACATAAGCAGCTCAAACATGCCATTTCATGTATTTTTCATTATATCCATGTAGCAACACAAACATATTGCCACCCTTAGCAGGCAAATTGCAGATATTCATCGCTCACAAAGCAAATGTACATGTTTACCCATTGTTGTTGATCACATAATACCCATGCACCAATACATACATTACTTTACCTTAAGTGACGAGTGCAACGTGCAGTGTATGCGACAGGGAAAGGGACACAAGAGGGTGGATGGATATTTATAGTAGGGAGAATGACATGTTTATCATTTTCTGTTGCTCTGATTTTGAATTCCCCAAGTTTCCAAACACATTCATGGTGTCACATTGGCTACGTGTTTAATTTGTTTCATCTCAAAACTACAATTTTTGTCCATGTACCACTATGTGTAAGTTCTATGACACTAGTGACAAAGAAGCAGAATTAAGGACAGGTAAGACACCAAAAATAAATCACACTTTAATCAATTCTTGCTCAAAATGTATTTGCGTTAGGAGAAGAAATCATATATGTGTGTCATCGTCATACTCCAAATAATCTATATGGCACGTATTTGGGTGACTGTAATGTAAATTGTTGAATAAACAATTGAAAGTTGACCGCAAATCATCCACCCAAGAAATGTTGATATAAGTCACTAATTATTTGTTATAAAAGCATCATTACACTTGCATCTTAATTCTGATATATTGGCAACTAAAGAAGATCCTACGGTTTTGAGTGTTTGGTTTAGTTTTTTCCGTTATCCATCCTAAAGTTAGATGCTTGAATTTTCTCTGTGATTTCTATTATGTTCACTTTCTTCAATTCATAGAAAAAGAACGCAGCAACATTTTGAAAATCCATCCCATATATGTCGATATAGCCACTAATTATATGTGATAAAATCATAGTTGCACTTTCATGTTAATCCTGACATATTGGCAACAAAAAAAGTTCCTGCGATTTTTTTATGTTTGGTTTAATTTTTTTGTTATTCTTCCTTAGAGTTTTACGTTTAATTTTTCCCTTTGATTTCCAAGGTGTTCATTTTCTGTTCATTTTCTTCATTTCATAGAAAAAGAAAGAATCAAAAGTTTAGAAATCGCTGAATCGTTCTTGGAGTTTGGACATTACCGAATCAAAACCGTTAACCAGATAAAGTTTCATCCAGTCGTATACTTGGAATAACCATTCTTGGATGGGGTTCTCGTTCTATTATCCTTTCTAAAAAAACAAGGTTCAAAGGCCTTTCGTGTTGATCATTTAACGTTTGGTGAGGTTGTCAATCAATTATTGGCCAATCACATGAGTAACAGAGTCTTTGAAGTACGGAAAACATTCTTCAGCGATCTGTCAAATGGCGACAGCGAGAATCCGGTTCCAAAGCATGACGTCATGGAGGCAGCCCAATGACATCAAGCCCGGCAATGAAAGTTGTGTTGCCTTGCTTCGGTGGGGGCGGCCTACGGCCACTCGTGGACAGATAGTGGGTTTGATCTTCGTCCCCCTACCTCTTCATCCCATCTTTTAGGTATAGTGTTTTGTAGTATTTACTCCTATCTGTATACTTTATTTAATTAGCTTGTTAAACTTGCCTGTACACTTTGTTTAGTTAGCTTGTCATTATTTTATAGTTATTTTTTCAATGAGTTTCATTTTACTCTCCAGCCTGAGTTTTGTATCGCTTTTGTGTGTGTTTTCTTTTCACGTCACGTTTGTGCTTATTTCGATGGGTTAATTTTTTTTCTTTTATCCCAGGGTTTCGATAAAATATTGTTAGTTACGTGGGAATTGTTGATTAAAGTGCAAGGGTGGGTATTGTTGATTAAAGTGCAAGGGTTTTTTTCCACTCCTGTCTTTGGTGTGCAAGACCACCAGGCTAATCCGTCGCGCTAAGGCCTTTGAAGGGACATCGTCTGACAATTCCATTCTTCCTGAACATTTAAAGTCTCCCTTCACTAGAACACAAAACAAACAAGATAACTATAAAGTAAACGACTAAGGCTATGACATGTTCGCATGTTTGCACCTTTTCCCTGCCCACAAACATACTTTCGGCATCCCACCTGAATTTGCGGTGCCGCTGTGATACCTTTCTCCTTTTGCCATGGGCCGTTGCTACCTGTAGCTACGTGTCAGTCTGTGAAGTATGATTGAAGCATGGCATTTTTTGTTTGCTTCGTGGCTGAAATTTTGAAGAATGACACATGGATGTTCGGATGTCCACTTCCCTGTGTGATTTTTGGCGTTTTTCTCTTACTTTTACTTTAGTTAAAAAGCTTGGAAATTTGACAACATATAGAAAAGACATTCATCTTGTAAAAACCGTTAGAATATCATTTTCGGCCATGCAAAGGTATTTGGTGTCTTACCTGTTCTTACCAATCTCGTAAAGCAACATACTGATATGTTATTCTTTAGCTTTATTTGCTCATTTGGCAACAAAATCATATTGTCACCCTAAGTCAGAAAAATTTTAGATATACATGTTATAATATCGCCATACGTGTTCGTCTATTGCTTTGGATTAAATTATGTCCATGTAGCAACACGAAAGTATGCTAACTTAAGTGACAAAAGCATCAGGTAAAAATTTTGCAATGGGGGGAGCAGATTTAAGGAGCTGAGGGGCCTAACACGGTAGGTAGATCTAACAGAATTGTGTCACTTACTGCTAATCTGATTCGTCTTAATAGGTTAATATGAAGATACCAACATTTTGTCACCTTAAATTACAAAAGAGGCAGATCTGCATGACAAGCAAAGATTAGTAGTTTTTTGTTTCTCTTGACATTAAGTTTGTGTACCAACTTAAATGCTTTGACAGTGACAAATGGGCACATATGCACTTTATCTCAAAGCAACATATATCTGTCATCTGCCCTAGATCTAATATTGTCCATATAGCAATGCAAACATGTTGTCACCTTAAGTGAGACAAACTGCTATGATTCATTGTGTTCCAAAATAATTACACGTTTGTTTAATTGTTTTTATCATGTGCTGTCTGTGTACTAACACTGACATAATATTACTTTAAGCGAAAAAAGCAACGAATAGCTTTGTGAGAGGGAAAGGGGATCACCAAAGGGTGGGGGCATATGATTATGTGTATATCATTTGTTCTATTTTCTGATTCTGACAATGCGTATGTGCAAACACTAACATTCTGTCATCTTACATGATAAAGGGAGCAAATTTTTAAGTCAAATTGTTCTTACCTCTACCTGTACTATACAAATGTAGTAATTATGGTTTCTTTGACAAGTATTCTTCTTTCATAATGAAGCTCTGCATTTATAAGCAAAACTTCACGTATTTAGCTAATTGATCATTTGCCACGTATATATTTATTATTCATTGTGTGGGTTGTCTTTGCTGAAAATTTAGATTAGACAAGGAGCCGCTACTCAGAGAGACATATATGGGTAAAATGCTCCGAAACATGTTGAATAGTTACCCGCTGAAGACCCTTTAATTTTGTTTTGGCTAATATAGCCTATGGCAAAATTTTACAGAGGAACGTGTGCAGCATGGACAATAGTATTTCCATATGTGTTTAGGTTAGACGGGAACAGGTTAGCTTATGGAAAGTAAAGAGTTCGAACTGCGGAATAGGGTGATTACTACTAGGAAGTGGAGCTGGGCAAAAAGACACAAATACAATAGTGTTCCTGGACTACATGTAAGAGTCATTTTATCCAAATATTTTGTCAGTGGACCAACAGAGAAGTATGTATGAGAAAGTGACTTTTATAGACTTTCGGAATAAAATGTGACATTAAAACATTATTAATATTGCCTTTTATTACTGTGCACAGCTGGTCAGACAAAACGCCACCAATTTTTTTTTTTTTTTTTTGCGAAAATGTGTCGTCAAGGCTTTATTTGGCCAGCAGAAGAGTGGATGCCATGAACCGGACACTTTTTCTCGCTTGATAACACACTCATTTTATATAAGCTACATACCAAAATGTATGTCAAATTTTAAATAAACCATGTCAGTGGACTGCAAACATGTATAAAAATACAAAACTCTTCAATAAATGTTTTGTTAGCTTGCTTATCATATGTCTGTAATCAATGCGTCCACAGTGTAATTTACATGGTCTGTATTTTTTCTTTTATATTTATATTTTAGGGATAGTCTACAGTAGTTTCAAATGTTTTCTAAAGTAAACAACGTGGAAACCTAAGTCTAATTGTATATTATTCAAACATTTAAAATGATGAGTGATTATTCTTTTAAAATGTACAAAAACGCAATTCTAATGTTCAAGTCTGATCAACTTTTAACCTTTAAGCGCAGAACTTGCAGATATTAATTTCCTAAATTATATTTTTGCCACACCAGCATTAAAAATATTTATAATGAGCTCTTGATAAATTTCAGGTACTGTTGCAACGCTTTGAACTGACAAGAGACAGGTATGGGCAATTCTAGCTGTTTAAGTTCAATCCTGTATTTTGCCAACACGTGGCTTGGTATTACCCCTGCTAATTAAGAGCCCTACTAATACCATCAAAATTGATTCCGTTTTAAAAGCTGTGTTACAATATCAGTTGATTTATAAGCAGTCTTACCAGTGAGGTGATCTGCAAAGCAGGGACAATTGTGATTCAATTTCATGGGGATCTGTAGAAGCCAATGCGTTGACCAAAATCAAAATCAAAAGAATCTGATCAGTATTATTATGTCACAAACTCAATAGTAATATCTGGATGAGTTGTTATCAATAAATGTATGTTTGGAAGACATATTTATAATTTTTCAAAGCGTTGTATTTCGTCGAGGTTCCTCGTTTTGCAGAAGAAAATATTTTCTCATGATAGATAACCACATCTGTTCGTAATTAAGGGTATTTCCTTGTTTAACGAAAGCTACAAAATCAGCACCACAGCTGATAGGAACGCCTTAGCGCCCCAGGGAGCCAAAGGAAAGTGGAGAGGCCATCCTGTCCTCTTTTTTTCAGCTCATAGTGGGACACTATATTTCATATTGTGACACAGGGAGTAAGTAAACCCCAAACCAGAATTTTTTACATTGTTAAAAAGCAATATTATTAATCATAAAATATATCATTCCCAAAGTTTATAAACCTCACGTTTTAAAAAAACTTGTCATGTCCCTGATGCATTTTTGGGTTTCAAGTCTACAAATATGACAGTATAAAAAAAATTGCCGATTTTTATTTTTTCAAACCGTATGGCCTGTACCTGAATATAACATTGGAATTTGTGGGTACACAATAAAACATGACAACTATTCAGAGTGCCCGAAATGTCCTGTCCGTGCCAAGCTGCTACTGTAAAATGCCCCACAATAAATCCGCCTGCCGCAGTTGGGAGCGTAATGGGTTTACACTGATTCCATCACTCTACACTCAGGATTGAGACGACTTTTCCTATTGGAAAAAAACCTATTGGCAGTTTTTACCATCCTTATGGACCTGTAGGAAGTGTATCGTTTCTGAAACTGTTGTCTGAATTACTTGTACTTTATTGGCTGCCTGCTCAGATGGTCGATCAGGTAGACTTACAGTTGTACGTTTTGACCCCATCTTAACAGAAAAACAAAACAAAAAAAGCACTGAATATAAAGACAATCTGTCGAACCAGGAAGCAATCTGGTTGCTGGAGTTTGATCGATTTTCCTGACTGAAACGTTGCGTAAATAAAACTACATGTATACTGTCAATATTAGGCAACGACACAGATAAACTTTTTTGGTCTATGTAAAGTTCACGGATTATTTTTTTCACCTTTCCTTTCCTGAAGGCGTTTAAAAATTAGGTTTACGCACAACTACACATCATCATACTTTACAAAGGTGCTGTCAATGAGAAAACTGACAAGTGAAAAGACAAAACAGCAACAAAATATAGCTCTGCAGTTCATTCAGCTCCCCATCTCTGCCTGAGGTAACACATCCATGTTAATAGTTTATTGTGGATGGAACAGAGCTACTGTCTGACCATACATGACACTGCCCCTACTGGGCCTCCATATACTTCAGAAAAAAAATCCATATTCATGACATTTATTCCAATAATGACCTTAAATGTCAATACAGCAAAAGAGATTGAGAAATTATCAAAACATCAACATAGTGGAGATTTAGGGAGTTTGTTGGATATTACAAAGGGTTGCTGTATGCACCTTTGGCTGTCTCCTCGCGGTGACCCAAATGTCCATCGACTTTAGCACGTCTATCAAACCCCCACTCTTCTGAGGGTGCTCAACTTGGGAATAAAATTGCACAAAATGTTTGAAGCCTTTTAAAGTGATGCTACAAAGGCATGCAAATGAACAGTATTGTAAGGTGTCACAGGATGCAACCCTGAGAGAATCCAAGAGGCGAAATGCACCTAGAAGGCACAAAACTGCAGTTAAAGACGACAATTGACAATCAACCTTCAGACAAAAACCTCCAGGGAGCATAAAATGGATGCACAGCAACCAAAGAGAGAAAATTGATTTGACTCGTCAATACCGGTGGTCACATATTCAGTGCTGGGGGCAATTGGTAGTTCGTGCTGAGGGCGTCCAGCCAAGAGGAACACATACAGAAAAATATTTTCTAATGGGATATACATGCATTTTGATTGTGTAAAGAGATCATGCCGAGTAAAATCCATAGGTAACACATCTGGTTTATGTACTGTATATATGTACTGTATATATTCAGAGACTAGTCCAGGTCCAAAAATATTTTTAATGCAATTAAAATGGCGTTGTGCCCATATTACCATAGAACAGTTCCCACCTTTTTTAAACACGACTTAAGCAACCACTTGGGACCGTCTCCCATCATCATTGAAACTGTTGATTTCAAATCTTTAACATAAGGGGCGGGGACCTAGATAATTTGGATATTTGTTGCTAAAATAGATCAAGGCTAGGCAATGTCACGTGACCCGGTTGCATTATTGGAGTTCTGTTGTTTTTGAGCACATGACTCAAGTGTTTAATTGTGTAATATAACAAATAGCTGCACTCCTTATTTTGAATGTCGATATATATATATATATATATATATATATATATATAATAACCTTTTTGGGTAAATTCCTTGTTTTATAGAGCCAAACAATACTAATTCGTTGAGAAAATTTTCCTTCTGCTGCCGCATAAAATTACATGTTACATATGTGGCAATTGACTAATTTTAATTAATATCTTCATACACATAAATATTGGTGTCATATATTATTTATTCCCAGGTAACCATTTAGGGGAACAAACAATTTATTTGTTTAATTCAAGAGTTGGTGGCATAATCAAAATAAAAATACAGTAGAGTTTTACCCATCCGGAAGCTTTTGACCGTGACTGTACAAAACATGATGCATTACATAACCGTAAATGACTTACCCCCTTTTTTGGACATAGGTCCCATTAAGACACATTTCTCAATGATATTCATTTTGGTTTCAGTTGCACCCTCTTTTGCCATGTCCAAGATAAACAAAACTAAGAGTACAGTAAAATAAAATGACTTTGCAGCACTGTTGTTGAGCACCCGGTGTTTGTGTTAACCAAATGCAGGACCATTGTAATGAAGAAGAGGACCTGACACTACTTTCATGAAATTGAAGCCATGGCAACAATAATATACCGATCATGCAGACATGTGATTTTACTTGACAATATACCTGTTCATATGGAAAGGATATGTTTATACTCAACTTGAAAAACAACGAAGATGATAAATAGGTACTGGAATACATTGACAGTAAGGACTTGTAGCTGAATAAGCACGTGGGATATGATAACTTCCAGCGTACCCGAATCTTGGAAAAGAAAACCAAGTCAAACACAAAAGTATTATAATGTGCTGGGAGTAGTCAGCCAGTCAGATTTAATATTGAGTACACGATGAGTATACGCACCGTTTTCTTAGTTAGGTCTGACATATCGTGTTGCAATCCAGCACGGAAAAGTTGAATTTACCGATAGTTGGTGACATTTTATTGCAAGTCTTAATGTAGTAGGCCTATCATTATATCAAACCTTTCTCATAAATGCATTAATGCACGGTGGTGCTTGACAGAGAGGATTGTATCTGCATATAGACGACCGAGGGTTTTTAGCCTTGTACTGTCACAGGAGTTCACACCCTAATGGTCTTTCGACTTCTATACGCTGATACGATCATCTTTGCCTCCCTGATAGATTATAAGGTATTCATGCAAACATATGTTCGTATCATTTTAATTTTGAGACCGCGATTACACTTTCCTTTCCCTAGAAAGGAAGAGATATTGTTTTGGATAGAACACTTCTGTTGAAAAAAACAACAAAAGACGGAACCAAAACCAAAGCAAAAAAGAAAAAACCAACCAAACAAACAAAGAACAAAACAACCAAAACAAAGAAGAAAAAAAAAACATGGACACGGTTAACAGAACGCGCCAATATGCTCAATGCACCATACCTTGTGATAATTTACAAAAAAAAGTCAGACTCGCCAGTTAATCAACCTGCAGTAAATAATTCAAAAGACCCTTACTTGTACTAAACGCTCTGCCTATAATGCCAAGTATACACTCTTGAATTAATTCGATGGCCGTCAGACCTCAGGGAGTATAGAAAACCATGCTGCAATCAACGAAAAAAAAAAAAAAAAAAAAAAAAAAAAAACAAAACAAAACAAAACAAACAAATCTTAAAATAGCTTTCTGTGGTTGTCGGTTTGTGAAGAGGAACAACGGAAAAGCGGCCGTAACTCTTCATTGTGGGTCAGAAACTCTATTTGTACAATGCAAATACAGTATAACCTATAAGTAAAACCAACTCTATGAAATGACATTTCTGTATGAAGAAGCCACCAATTTACAGTCCCATTTTTGGTATGGTTCGAACGAATTTATATCCACTATTATGATCGTTCCCCTACAAAGACCACACTGCCAGATGCGACCTCGAATTGTTATGATAGGCAGCGTATCGGTGCAGAAGCCTCTATGTGATCTCGGATGATTAGATTCGAAAGTATGTTCATATGGAAATTTAAACGTTCTAAGAACGACAAAAATTTATAAAGGTGTGCAGGTAAATGTAATAAGTTCAAAGAAAATTACATTACGCAACATGGACACAGATTCATTTTTTTTGCAGAAGCGCGTTGTCTCGAGGCGAACTTGTGGAAAATATGTCAATTGAACTTGGCTTGAGCAATGGCCTTGAAAGAGGTCGGGAAATAATGAATGTGATATTTATAGTTCTTATGCGCATTATTGCAGCGCTTTGGTACTACCGTTGTGGCTCAATCCAGCTTTCATTTTAACGTCACCATTACGAAATGCTATCTGATTTTAAAATGATTAAAATATGACACATGATTTTGCAGGGAACATAAAAAGAAATCATATTTTTCTCCGTAAATATGAAAACCTGAACAGCTAAAGGGATCACAGAGTTTTATTTCTGAACATGCTAGTCATATAAAACCTACATGTAGGCGTTGGTAATACAAATAGTGATGATGACTGGAAAGAATGTACCTAAAAACCGCGGCAACTTACATGTTTAACACCCCTGGTCCAATATAATTGATAACCGACTGTGCAAACCCGACCCCTCCATAAATGGGTCGATTTATCTGAAGTAAGATACGATATATATAACAAACAGATGTGAATCTGTTACCAAAATTGTACAAGTCAGATAATTTTAAGGTCGCACTGCAGGCTAACATATCTTTCATGCGAATACTGCAGCTAAAGGATTCCGGATATATCCAAAGGTAGCCCATGCCACAATCTGGCTATGGAAGGAATAAAGGATTTGTCATATAGGTCAGCACGAACCCTGTAATGTTGGACGTCATACATTTGACGAGGGTCTTTATTATTATGATTATGATTATGATTATTATTATTATTATTATTATTATTATTATTATTATTATTATTATTATTATTATTATTATCATTATTATTATTATTATGATTATTGTTGTTGTTGTTGTTGTGGTTGTTGTTATTGTTATTATTATTATTGTTATTGTTATTATTATTATAATTATTATTATTATCATTATCATTATCATTATTATTATTATTATTATTATTATTATTATTATTATTATTATTATTATTATTATTATTATTGTCTGTTGGTGGCAGGGACAAAGGAGACCATTGACCATAGTTGATTTGCTGTTAACAGAAGTACACAACGCCTTATTTCTTTATTCATATTCTGTGGTTTGTCATAAATTTGGCTGCAACCTAATTCAGATGTGGGTCCTGTGTCCAAATTGTTAAAAAAATAAAAATACAATCGAAAAAGTTCACCTTCACAATAGCTGAATAAACATAAAAATTCCCCTTGACAGTACATTAAATATCCCCCAAATGCATACGTGGTAGCTATGTCTATGCGCAATTTAAAGGCCGATTCAAGGAAGAAAAAGAGCCATGCCATTCATGTGTGATCGACAATTTGCAGTATGAAATGAATGTGTATGTTTCATTAGGTCGCAGATACATTCTAAAGTACGATAATAAATGGTTCCTATAGATTGCAACAACACAAAATAAATTAGCATGCTATTATATATATATATATATAAATAATTAAAACAACACTCTGACATACATGCCCAAATATATTGCCAATGAAACAACCAGCTGTGCAGCAAATATTGTAACTGTTTTACGATTATTATTTTTTTTATATACATCCATTGAAATTATTTACTCTGCGTATCCCAATCAGCCAGAGATTGATTTCTTTAGGGGCTCAGCTACAGAAATACCAGAAAGCATGAAAACAAAATACCAACAAATATTACATACAATATGTAAAATGAATTAGAACGAACCAAAACAATCCAATGATACATACACACATAACATAAGTCAAATGCATACATAACAAGCGTATGCTGTACATAGGAGACAATCCTTTACCAGTTGAGACAATCGGTGGCGTGCTATTTCTGAAGTATGTTCTCTTTTAGCAACCTTTGACCTCGATGCACACACACACACACACACACACACACACACACACACATATATATATATATATATATATATATATATATATATATATATATATGTATATATATAAATGTATATATATACGTATACATATATGTATATATATGTATATATATATATATATATATAATATCTGTGCAAGTAATGTAAGATTATATATTGTCACTTTGTTAAAAAAAATCATGAGATTGTTATTAAGCCATAATCAAAGGATCCATCTCATAATGAATCCACAACGCAAGTAGAATGAATAACTTAATTCTTTTTTGTCGTCTCTGGGATTTTACCATCTACACAGTACTTGTCTTTGCTATATGATCCACTTAATACAGCATATTTGTCCACAATATGACTATAAATGACAGAACTCACCTGGTATGGCATTCCAAATGGGGAAAGAGTGAGAGGCATCAAGTCACGTCCTTTTTGGCTAACATTACGGCAGAAAACTTCATAAGCTTGCAGGGTAGTCTTGTATACAATCCAATAGCTTACCACATCTACAAACGGCAGCAATCATTATTACCTCTGCATTAAAAAATGTCGTTTTCTTTAAAAAGAAAAATGTGATTAAGATGTTAGTTGGTTCTCTCTGGCGCACGTGAAGTTTCAGGCGAGATTTTGATGGTGTTGACCTATTATATTTGCAAAAACAATTAGCCAAAAGGCGCAATGCCTATATGAAAACATCTTGTACATGGATTGACAATACAACAAATAGTCGATAACAAATGTCTAGCTAAGAAATACAGAACGCACAGAACATAACAAATATGATGGAAAAGGGTGGGCGTTATTCCCATAAATACACGGATAAATAGTTGGCGGTAACAATAGGTGCAAATACAGATGACTCATCTCTGTACAATCTTTACCCTGTGTCTTAACATGTAGCTAACTATGACGGCAAAGCTACAACTCGATGCTAGGACAGCTAAACATTGAATCATCCAGTGGTTCTGATATATTTGTGAACTGCTTGGAATATTTCCCGATTTCCAGAATTCTATTTTGTGTTTTAGATTTCGTCAAGTCAGTTCACCTGAAACACGATGCATCTCATGCCGAAGGGTGGTTTTCTGCGACAGACGTTTTGTCCAGTTTCTGCCTGCGCCGAGACAAGAACCCGTGACACAGATGTGAAAGAAAACCATGTTATCGTTTAGCATGTTTAGGGAACCAGTTTCCACATGATTGTCCGATACAATCAGAAGCAATAGACGAATTACCTCACTTTCTTCAAGCAAACCAATCACGAACAACACAATACAAATATAACTTATACCACAGCATCATAAAAAGCATTGTGTTTGAAAAAGACATAAACCTATGGGATGAAGAGGTCACTTTGATATATATAGATATATAAATTATGTAACATATACGTATTGTCCATGTGTAAATGGATCCAGTGGTCTGTCTTTTCTGTGGATACGTTTTTCAGATGCACAAGTCTGTAATCAGGAAGACACAAGCACAACAAAATATGTCACTATTATGTCCCAAAATAACATCATTATATAACATTGATGTAAAAACAAAGAATTGTACAAAAACTATAAATGTAAAAATTTTATCTTAGATTACAAATTTTTATTATGTGTTCCTTTTTCCTGTCGTTGCAGGGCAAAGTTGGAAATCTGTCCCTTTTCGTCCTAAAATTATGCACTTTCCATTTTCGTGACCCTTTCTCTTTCATATGAAATGGGTTTCTATGAGAATGAATCACCAATACTTTCTTGTTTTAAAGCGATTAATGTTAAGATTAAGATTTTTTTTGCTAAAATCTAAAGTGTTGAAGCGCGTCACTATTATTGTTTATATTATGTTGGAAAGTCGTAGTTCCCTGTGTTCTGTCAATGCCCATTTCAACACCAACTGTTCTTGAGGTCTATCCGCCTGCGCAAGTATAAATGGTACGTCCAATTAGAGCACACGTGCCGGAAGCATTATATGCTGGTGTGGTCTATGCGCGCTGTTCCTTTTTTGTGCACAGAAAAAAAAAACATTCGGAATATTGTATCAACATTTTGACAACCCCTTCTTGGGTTCATAATATATTATATTTTTTTACTTGTCCGGGATGTCATAATTATAATCTCCACTCACTCCTTCAAACAACAGCGCCCTAATTTATTATATGTATTGCAATGCAAGGTAAAATGATACTCTGACTCAGTTAATAATGATTTTTACAACTGAAAGTGTAACCAGTGTCTCTTATTCTTAGTACCGTCTAGATTCTAATTTGAATGGGCAACTTCAGATTCCTTATTTTGCATGGAATAGATTACACTTTCATGACTCAAGGCATTTTAGTAAACAACTTGCTATTACAAATCATGCATGAACCTGACACGTTGCCCCACATAGGAAGTTTGAATGGTGATTAAGTTTTTCTTTATCAAGATCAGAACGCACAACATCTTTCTACAGCGAGCAAGAGGTAAAAAATTAAAAGATAATGTATATGTTCCACATTACTGACAAGATTGATGGGATACCGAGAGCACGGACCACCAAAGCAAGGTTGGGTAGGCTGAACTCTATCAGGGCCAATCACGTCTCAAGTCAATAAACTAAAATTAGACTGGCCTGACTTATCGTTAGGATCTCAGACTCGTATTACTCGTAAAAAGGCCTGTCATTCAAGTACCAGCACGCCTATAGTTCTACAGAAAAGCTGTTGACTCGGTCCAAAATGTGACATTTAAAGAGTTAATTTTGTCAAAATATATTTTTGTTTCCAAATTATTAAAATTATCCAGTCAGTTTGATTTGAATTTAATATTTGATCAAAATATCTTCATTGCCGTTCATTTTGAATAGCCTTGCATCTTTAGGGTGTATTTGAAACTTTTAAAAATGTACTTCCAATGGTAACGGACAAACAAATTGCGTCAGGTTTTTTTAATATATCTCTGTTAACCAGAGCAAGCTCACAAGATAGCAAATGTAGGTTACGTTTGAATTGTGTCCACTGTAAATGAAGGGGGTATGTGTATAACTCTGTGGACGTAAATTGCGTCTGTAAGAATCGGAAAGATGTTCTGCTTACATGTGTGACGTGATTCTTCCAAATATGGAAAAGAATTCATATGATATTCATTATGAGACAGATTAAAATTTGATCGAACATCCCATATTCAGTATTCAACACAAATGTGAAAATCCATATACCATACCGTCAAACTAGATTTCTCTGCGCATTTTTATATTTTTAAATATGCCAGAGTAATAATTTATCTTATACTAGGGACACACCACTTCGCTGCTGATACATTACAATTGTTTTAATTATAACAGGGCTCCAGTAAGACTTTTTAACTCATGCCCTAAATGTACACACTGACTAAATATATTGATTTTGTTTCATACGTGTCACAAACTGCAATAAAGAATGTTATCTTGGTCGAAGGGAGGAGGCCCTTTTGAAGTATAGTATTGGAGAATATGTGTAAAACAGCAACCAAAGTCAGTCTTTAAATACTAATGATTTGTTATAGTATTTGTAATTACAAATAAATAAAAAAGTCCAGAAGGGATTATATTTATCTATATATCCAAACGAAATCTTAAAATTGTTCCCGGTTATTCGGTTGTTAAACAAAGCCCATGTTGGCAGTCAGGCGAATGATACATAGTGTCAGTACTGTGCACAACGTACGGTATCACATATTAGCAGTAAAGTGTACTTAAACTGGTAAAACGGTTCGGTTATTGCTTTTGCCCTGGTGTCAACCACCAAAAATATAATAGTATATGTGTCTTTTTGTCCAAAACCACTTCCTGGTTGTCATTACCCAATTCCAATCAGAACTCTTTGCAATCCATGCAATTAAAAACGTGCCCTATGCTGGCAAAATCGCCTTAAATTGGAAAACAGGAGCTGTTCATTTTGTACATTTCCAAATGTACCCCTCTTATAGGTAAAAATAAAGTTGCACTAATTAGGCACACATCCATCCAGACAATGCATTGTCATTGCTTACTAGATGTGTCACCATTCCCATGAGGTCTCCAACTGGGAATCTGGCCCTTCTCATAAATTAGCATAAGCAGACCCAAGAAAATTAAACAATGCTGTTGTCTTGACCCAATCTGTCCTTTGAAATACTGAGCTTAAGATCTGTACAATCTTAAAGGAAGAGAGACTTTCAGTTGCGTGTTTACCAAATCGTAGGATTTGATAGGGATAGAATGATGAATGGAAGAACTTGTAATTTATTAAAAAAAAAAAAAGATAGTGGATACGTCTTTTATCCTATATCCAATATGAGAACAAAATCCGACATGAAATAACGGGTACTGGATTTATTTTACATACGATAACCGATGCATTAAATAATTTCAAACATCTGATAATTGATAGGACTATCGGCCGTTCCCTTACCTCGGTTGTGACATTAAGACGTTACCGAAACACGCAAGGCAAGACGTCATAATCTTGAAAGAGTATCCACATGATACATCAGAATCGTCACACGGTGTTACAATAATATTTCAAACATACTAGAGGCATCATATTTGTCAGATGAGGCTCTATCACCTCAACTAAAAACAGCATATTTCAGCAGAATTTCTACAACCTCGACAACGTATTAAACAGTGTATTTGATACCCGAGAATTGTGTATTAAACGTCAATGAACATGGTGCTATACAGGTGTAGGTTAGGGTGCATATTCACAAGGGGGAATTAGATAATGCATGGTTTTCTGATCACATTACAACTATATTCAGACAAATTTGAACAAATAGAGACAAACCATTGATTAGGAATCAGTATAAATTCAAAGTGTATGCAAAACATTTGCTACCTGCCATTAGATTCAACTGACATGACAGGAAACTACTTTTTTTTCAAATCTAAAAAAAATGGATGCCCTTAGTGCCTGATACTTTGAAAAATGGCTTTACCTTCTACAGCCCGCAAGCATGGCTACAGTCCATACCAGAGAAGGCCTAAACATATATATAAAGTCCATTTCTCATATTATGTTTTGTGACCACGGAATGGCGGGGTCCTGAACCAGCAACCTCCAGCACCAATCACCTACCAGAAAATGGGAAACGCACATACCAAAATGCACCACATCCCCTTTCCAGCTTGCCTAGGGCCCACAGAGTGAACAGTTTGGAACTGGAACCCTTGCCAGGCTAGGTCCAGCAGGGACCATCAAGTGGCCAGCCCAGCAGGACCTTTGTGGGTTATGGTTGCTGCACAGGGTGTCTGCAGGGCTACAAAAGCTGACTTGTGGGCACAACTGATTCAGGCAGCCTGGACGGGATGACCAGCTCTTAAGGCCAGCTAAGCCTTGAATGGTCAGCAGGAACAACTGGCCCAGCCAGGCCCATTTCCTATCCCTGGACAAAGTGGCATTAAGCTTCTGCAGATGTGCCTGGTTAGAAGTCAATGATTGCATCAATTTCTGCGTCTCCTGCAGAGCTTTCACCACATTTGCCTGGAAAGACAGCTCAGGCTGGGGCTGGGCTGCATGGTTGGCAGGTCTGGCCTGAGATTCCAGTTAACCCCAGCCCTACCCACCAGCCACAAAAAACAGAAATGCGATTAAAAAGAGACAAGCCAGTTGCTTGGCCATGGCTGGAGCCTCTGCTTGTTTCACCTCTTCCTGCTGGGACTCAATCCACACCATACATGCTGCACAGTTCACTAAGTGACCACAAGATCCCCCCTGCTTTGTAGCAAGACCTACATGCCTGATGGTGATCCCAACTGACTATAGGGTGACCCTTGCAGTTTTGTGTCTGGTCAGAGGGACCCCGCTTTTAGAGGCAAGAACCAGCCTGCTGAGGGAATATCCTATATGAGCAAGACAATCACTATCAATGAGATTCGACCCAGAACAACATGAGGCAACCTAATCTATGACGGAACTGGTCTAGAAAAGCACTAAAACCCTGTCTATCCAAATCAAAGACCAACAATTGAAACCACGAGAAAACCAAATCTTGTATGAAAATGGCCGTGTTGGTAAAAGTGTGCATGTGACTTGAAATTGTCAAAATCTGAAATACTGTGCAAACTATATGCAAATGAAATTTTATTGGCTCATATCAACAAATGTATAATGGTTAACACATAACTTCAACAGTTCGATATCAGTTTACAAGATATGGTTATGATATAAATATATTACCCAAGTCACAGTTTTAAAATTTATATGCTAAATATATATCAGAGTGATTATGACCCTAGTAACGGTTTTTGAATAATCTTAATTAATGATCTGCGTGATTACACATAAATATCCATGTGGAGTCCATTGAGATTCCTTGAAGTCCCCTGCTAGGCTTGGGAAATGGCAGTAAGAGCTTTGCGGGAAAAGGTCTCTGGGCCAGGCACTAGGAATGAAGCTGTATATGGCTTGAGTATGAGTTTAGTACTCCTCCCTATCAAGGCTGAACATGCACAGCGGGAATGTATCATACCATTCTTTCTCTGTATTCACTTTGTCTGTTCATCTGCGTACCCACCAATCTATCTATCCGTCTGCCTATGTATGTATGTATGTATGTATGTATGTATGTATGTATGTATGTATGTATGTATGTATGTATGTATCCATCTAAATATCTCCCTATCTTTATATATATATTTGACACGGACACTGTTATTGCATGCATGTTTTTTTGTCCTTTCAGGGCTTACATGGTCTTTTGGATTCTTTGCCATAGGAGATGCCAGGTTGCTGTTCAGTATTTGTTTTGTATTTTCAATGCAAGCCAATGTCTCATGATCTTTATCATGTGTTTTGCTGGAAAACATGGAATGTGGAAACACTGGAAGCAGCTTTCCAGAAAGAAAAATACACAACGTTTTAATACCCAGTTGTTCTAACTGCAAACGATATATCTGGAGCAGGAACAAACCCGATACAGTATTCATTGGGTCGACGTCGATCAGAAAGACCATGAAAATGGACTTTGACCATTTTTTTTTCAGAAGAACGACAAAACCCGTGAGGTTAGATATTTGCTTTTAAGTGTATGCAATTGAGAAAGTACAAACTATATGTACCTTATCTGTATATTTTGTACATATCATTAGCATTTTGTAAGTTGTGAATGAATGACGATAACCACATAGGTGTATCGTTTCTTGCATCTGCAGTATCAGGACCACTCACGCTATGCTGATTATCTTTAATATTTTCATTAAGACGGTCTCAATCCACAAGCACATGTTTGTGCAAGAGATCTGTCAAGCCAGTAGGCATTTGCAATGTACCTCAAAATGGCGTCAGTTGTAGAAGCTGTTGGAAAATAGAATTACGCTTTATGAATCCTACAATTTGAATAGAGTGGCCTTGTACGTACCTTCTTTTTTTTTCTTTTCTTTATTTTCTTTTTTGTATTGGCGGGGGGGGGGGTGTTTGTCTTCGTTTTGAGGGTTTTGTTGGGGGTTTGTGTTTTGTTTTCCTTTTTTTTCATATAAAAAAGTTGACACCAGCTGTCATTCTGTCTCAAGTAGCGGGTATGCAGAAACATTCAAAGACTATTCAATTTCCAATTTTAGTTACAAATTATGTAGATCATGGAAAGCTATATAAAAGTTTCATGGCTGTATAATTTTGAAATAGTAAATCCTGTCACATATTTTGTTCTTATGCTGCAGGCGCAAAAGATATCTGATCACCAATGAGGCCTGCAGTGACATGAACTGTTGCTGTTGAACATCTGGCAATATGCTCTTCCAGCTTCTGTCATGATTCATGCCATAGTCATCATGCAAAATAAAAAGCATGCATGATTGTTGTTTTGCACAAAAATCAAGATCATTGTTCAAATGAATTGTCACCACTAATGGACGTTCTATTACATGAAAGCTGCAGTCAATAGTGACATGAAAACTATTGCCAAGGATGATCACTGTTCTCAGCAAAATCCGGCATTGTACACAGAGGTTATTAGAGATGACCATTGCTCTGAACAGAAGTTGTGGTCATTGAGCACGATGGCTACTATACATTACCATTATTCTGCATAAAAGGTTTTATCATAAAGCACACTGTTGCAGACATCAAAAAGCTCTGGTGTCGAAGTGTTTGACGCCTATATGAATTAACATATATATATATATATATATATATATATATATATATATATATATATATATATATATATATATATATATATATATATATATATATATATAGAGAGAGAGAGAGAGAGAGAGAGAGAGAGAGAGAGAGAGAGGGAGAGAGAGAGAGGCAGTGTGTAATCTGTCCCTGTGGACATCTCCAGAATCTGAACAACTCTGTAATGTGGACAGATATCTCTAATCTTTAACATTGTTAAGTAAATTTTATCTAAGGGACATCTCTCTAATGATAACACCTGTCTACTGTGTAATAATTGTATTTGTGTCTTTTTGTCCAGAACCACTTCCTATTAGTCACTACCCTATGCCGTAGTCCGAACTCTTTACACTCCATAAGCTAACCTGTCCCTGTCTAACCTATATACCTACGGAACTACTATGGTCCATATTGCACAAGTTCCTCTGTAAAATTTTGACATAAGCTGTATTAGCCTTTTTTAATGATACTTTTTCATAGACCAAATGCATAAATAACCTGCCTTTTGTCGACACAAAATAATAAACATGAGCATTTTGGACAGGTGTATACAATGATAATGCCAGAATTAACACAGGCAGCTGAAATCTGTGCCCCGGACGATTGACCTCAGCATGTTTTAACTTTACTGAAGTTACCCATACTCAGTGAACCAAGTAGGCTCTGGAGAAGATGTAAATAAACATTTGGGTCTTAATCCATGGTCAAAGGCATTAATTCTTCAATTCAGTAAGGTTGTTACAGTTGCTCGGTCAGTCAAAGAAAACAAACTGAATTGATAAATCATACTCCTGAAACAAAACTTGGCACAGCAAAGTCACTTTGCTCTTATGAAAATATTCATTATGTTCAACCATGGACTGCATATATGTCCATCATATAGCAGAGGGATTTCAGAATAAACTGTAATCTAAGAAGCATGAAATGCAGTTTGAATATCTTTCTATTTTTTTGTCACGATATCAAAAACTTTGCATAAACTTCCCGTATACCAAAATTTAATTATGCTGCACATGTATATGTACCTGCTTACATGTACATAGAAACAGATACACATATATGCATGAGCAGTATATGTTCATTTTACATAGAGGTCGCACAAATTAAGCCACTGCCTAATGTGTGTAAAATAAGTTTACTATCACCTTCTAAGCTGCACGACCTGAAAAGTATTTGCATACATATAAGCAAATAATATATTGTTTAAATAGCCACGACCGATCAATTATAAACAAGATAAACTAGTCCCTTTTGGTTCAAATTATTGTATAAACAACGACTTCTTTGATCAGATATTACAATGTAATATAACAATATACAAATAGGGAAATAAGATCCTGATGGGTTTATCAAAATGGAAAGTGTTTTTAGATAATTATTGACTACATATGTGGATGAAAAGGTGTCCTCTAGAATTTTTATCTATCCTTGTTTTGCAGCAACGTTGCGGTACTTCAATATTGATGGCACTTTGTACTGTGTGTTTGTTAGATTCTGCATTGAAATTACAATACAAAGCAAACAGAATTAAAGAAAATCTTTGGGCCGCTTTTTAGATACAATTTTGGATTCTTTTCCTCAGTCCCAATGATGTTTGCAATGGACAGGTTTATATATGTATATATGTATGTATGTATATATATATATATATATATATATATATATATATATATATATATATATATATATATATATGTGTGTGTGTGTGTGTGTGTGTGTGTGTGTAACACAAATTGTCGAGATGAGAAAGAATATTAATAGTAGTTATTGGTTGTAATTATTAATGAAAAATCCATCAAAAAATAAAATGTTGGTTTCGATTTGATTTCATTGGCCTTTATTTTTGAAAGTAGTCGAGCACCTTCTGACACCTTCTAGGCTGCATGACCTGAAAAGTATTTGCAGTATAGGTGTTGCGAGCGACACAGAGAAAACACTGCAGAGTTTGATTGAACCGGTAAAACTTTATTTCTACATGTTGTATACCGATGTCACATTATGAGCTCAGACCAAAGCAGATTTTTGTCACCAATTAAAAGAAAAGGATCATAATTTTATTTTATTTTTGATTTGCTGATCACGGTCTTTGCAGCAATGCATTTAAGGCTATTGTATATGTGAATTTTTAACTAAATTGACCCGACAGATGGTGGACTAAGTTTACCGTGATGTAGTTAGACTACCTTAAAATAAGGTGATACAGCTCTAAAACTCTCGCAATACTCGTATTACTTTGCCAACCAGGGGTACCATATAAAGATATATTGTGAATTCATGTTAGCTGGTCATGAAAGGAACTTTGCTATAGGAACGTGGATCTCTTACAAAGCTGAGAGCTATCTTTACATTAGATAGACTTATTAAAAAAAATATGATATAATAGAACGTGAAAAAAACACCTTTTCAATATAAATACTGTAGGTTATTCGCGGTTGTTTTGGTTTTTTTTTCTTAGTTTTTTCTGTGTCCATTGTTTCTTGTTTGTTTTATGTTTTCATATTGTCTCTGACTTAATTCATTTTTATATTTGTTAATTTTCAATTAAAAATGTTTCTTCACTGTAGTCTTGTAGTCAGACAATCATACATATAATGTGGCGTCAGTGAAAGTGACACTATAAAATATGCGCCTGAAGTTGCTCTTAGCATATCGAAAAGGTCCAATATCGGATAGATTAAGGTCAAAAAGGTCCAGTGTTGCTGAGTCAAGTTTCGACATAAAAATTAAAGGTCCAATATCCAAGAATCAAGTTTTGACATAACAAATATTGAATTTAAAACAGCTCTTTTTATTATTTCTATAAAAGAAAGGTACTCACACAGTTCTGTCGCCGAGATTATTTCTGAATATGGGTTTGATGTATTACCAAGATGGCAATAAAGTGAAAATAGGTCAAAGAAAAACAGTTTAAATTAAGTGAAAGGGTCAAACATATGTCTTTCGTTGGTGGAATATTTTACCATCAACAGTATGCTTTCCAATAGGAAGAGAATTATGGAAAAATGCCAATGGCAAAGGCAATGCATTAGGTTATGGTTGGTTGTTAAATGCTGCTTATACTCATGATATCAAACAAGCCTGCTACACCTAGACTATTATACAAACATAAGGAATATACATGGAAATGTTATGCTTATTGCCAATATAACAACATACATGTTGTCAAAATGTCCACAAATGTCGCATATGGAGAAGTTTCACATAATTATGGGTAAGAGAAAGGTTTGAGAAATATATAGTTTTGGGTGACATTAGTGTGTCAATTTTTGTATATTTACGTCAGATACTGGTCTTTTTTGATGGTTTCAGTTCCATCTTAACATGAGTAGCGGTCCTGGACAGGTCAATAATAGCAAAAAAGAAACAAAACAAAACAAAACAAATAAGAAAAAAACAACAACAAACAAACAAAACAAAAAACGACAACAACAACAAAAATAAATAAATAAAATGAAATAAATAAAATAGAGAAATAAAAATTAAAAAATCGCAGTGCTACCTAGTGAGCAGGTTAAGAACTAGGAATCCCTAGGAGCATTCGTGTGCGATATGAAACAATTGGGCGAGCGATTTCGGAGAAGATTGCTCAAGAAATGCCCCCCCCCCCAAAAAAAAAGCAACCAAGCAAATTCATTATCAATCCAAAAATCACTGGCGCTTGACCATTTGAAAAACCTGGTAGAAACCTATCCAAGGTACATCTCCAACGAGTTTTAAGTGAATCGGGCTGACTTTTTTTTTTTTTTTGAATTCAAATATAAGAAATTTGATAATTCTTTCAAATCACCATGATCTTCCAGTGTGAATTTTCACCTTGGACAAACGCTTTAGATAATTCATTCTATTAGTCAAGTTCCATTTTAAAATAAGGTGTTATGCCAAAGTCATTCTATCATACCTGGCATTTGAATAGACTTGTGCAAGTCCCTGGTGAATTTCCCTATTTTCCTATCTCACGGTCCCGCCCAAAAGTGCATTTTCCCCTAAACAAAGTTTACTGTATAACATTATGCCAACTGCACAGTATAGTGTTATTAAGCAGGCCTTACTGTCATTTTTTAACTGGTCGACAGTGCCGCAGTGCCGGTTTCAACAGTATCAGCTGTTGAGTCCTAGTCAGTTCTAATCCCATTATCATTGTGATAAGGCTAAGTGGTAAGTGGTCTTTGATGAATGTGTGGTTATTCTAGTCACCAACCACTCAAGAGGGGCAAGGCTGACCATCTCCCTGCAGCTGCCGACACCAGGGACTTGTTAAATTTGCACAAGCCCACTCTGTACTGTCATCGATTCGTTGGGGGTGACGTCACAAGATCCGGGTTTTCACGGGAATGGAGAGGTCAAATCAGAGGTCAGATCAAGTTCAAGGCGCCCTGATTATTTGTGTGGTAGCATTGTGTTGTGCTATTTTAAACCCTAGCACGCTAGGCAGTGTTGGGATCTGGCACCGCCAGCTACTGGACATTTTTGTTCTGTTGCGCAACGTGTGACATTCTGGCGTAAAAATGCCAATACTTTTTTTCGTATTTTTGCAATTCATGCCAAACGATCCACATGTCATGCCTTTAGTTGAATAAGACCTTCTGTACATTTCTATTTGGTTTCTTTGTCAATTTAAACAAAAAATCCTGCCCTTCACCCTAAGAAAGTAAATATATCAATCTCAATGTTGATTTGATCAAAACGGACAAGCTTGTGTGAACACAATTGCATTGGTGCCAGTCCTCGCATTTTCCTTCGTTAGCATCACGACCGATTATTTCTCTTCCTTTTTTTCCCAAAGATAGGTTGTGTGTCATAATTGTTATAAATTATAGTGGTAGAGCGTGTTTTTTGCTGCAGTAAATAGTCGATAAAAACACTTTATCCCAGCTAGTTATTGACAAACTGTCAACATCATCAATCCAAGCGGCAGCAGTATTTTCACCCAAGCCATGTTTACCTGTGGTTGTCGTATATGACTCTCTTTGCATGAAAAATTTGGAACCCTTGCTCTATTGTATGCATTGACTGGAATAATGTTATTATTCTGACCGATTTACAGAGTTCAAATTTCTTTCTGGCTTTAATAAACTGTCCATAATAGTTACATGTATTCACACAAATGTCACCCATCTTTCAAGCCAGACTTCACAATGCGAGGTAGCGAGTACTTGATTGGACAGTGAACACCGTATGATCGATTCTGGCCCCCATTGACCTGGGCTATTCCAGGGAATTGTTATCGGTAGTTTTGGACTAAAATAATGACACATCTATTTGAAATAGAATCAGTTTTGGAGGGGTTTTCCCTAAAATACTCTTGTCTCAGCCAATTGGACAGCTTGTTAAAATAGACAAGGTTCTATGCATTCTAACCATATAAACAACATGGCGGGTGGACGGAAAAAAGATCGAGATTGAGACGATGAAACTACTTTATTTTTGTGCAGTTTTGCAAAGATGCATCATTAAATTGTCACCAACAACAGCGCGATCATTGATTTAAATCATCATAGAAGAAAAAAATATTCATTTCAACGCAAAATCGAAATAGCCATTGGCAGGAACTGACGTTTCTCTACAATAACATATGTGTGCTAGCATGCAAATAAATAACACCGGGAATTTGAGACAGTGTTGAATCGGTCACGTGCTTGATTGCTAATAAATAATTCGTGTCAGCAACAAGCATGTAAGCTTTATAAGTCTCACTAGATGCCTTCTGCCTGAAACGGTGCACTGCAATTAATCCTTCATGACAGAGTAGCTCATTTAACAGCTTCTGATGAGGGGTGCGTTATGACCACTTGTTTGTCTGTGTGATAAAATAGTTGAGAAAAACACGACCCATATTCATAACTTTCAAACCCAATAATGACAGCAAAGAGTTTCCAGAGCTTCCAAAACATCAACATTCATCTTCCAAAACCAATGTGGAGAAACAAATTTCACTCCTGACTTGAGACAGGTAGTCACTCATTAAGGACAACTGGTGGTTTTAAACCGGTCAATTAGCTAGATTTAGGGGTCTACCTCTATTATAACAGTATAAGGCTGCAACGTGTGTGTCAGGTTTCACTATGAGTTTTATTTTGTAATGAATTTAATTCAAAATAAAAATACAGAAAACAGTCCAGTGAGACTTAAGCAAGTCTAGCATTTCAATCATTTATGCTTATATGTGGAGATACGGTCCACAGGATATTTACTTGCAACATATATGAATTTTGTATTTTCAGTGCAACTTCTCTACTATGGATGAACCCTGTTGTCCATTTCTAATTTTCACAACAGTTATCATTATATCAGTGTTGTCAATGTGACATCTCATCTCTTTAGAAGTTTTGCTTTGTGGATATTCAAGTCTCGCTGTTGTTCCTGGTGATGTTTATATAGACAGGCTAATGAACTGAGCCGTGTCGATTAAGGGGTTCTTGCGTACCGGCCACCATTGGACCATTCTTTTTAAGAATGGGGATTTGGTGCAGTGTGTATTTGCGTTGCACTTTCTGGTCTAGGTGGGGTGGTCTTTTGCACTATTATAAAAGCATTTGACCGTGTTAACCACTCACATCTCTTACATAAACTTAAAAGGCTCGAAGCGGTGGCTCTCTTTTACTCTGGCTCGAGGACTATTTTGCAGGTCGAATGCAGCATGATGTCTTGCAGGGTGTCATGCCTTCCTGGAGAAAAGTAAGGGCAGGTGTCCCTTAGGGATCTGCATTAGGCCCCTTGTTATTTTTTTTATTTACATTAATGACATGGCTAATGTAGTAAACTCATCAATAAGATTGTTTGCTGATGACACTACCATTTATACTCAGATAGAAGACGCCCTCTCTGCGACTGATACCTTTAACTTTGATTTACAGGAATTGAGGAGTTGGTTGCACAAGTGCCTGGTCTCGTTAAATCCATCAAAGACAAAAAAGGATGATAATATCTAAAGAGCATATGCCCCTGAACTATCCCGACCTAATTTTTATGGGCGAATCATAACAGAACGAAAACGAACATAAGTACTTGGGCTTGATTACAAAGTGTGACCTGACCTGGTCAAGCAATGTCGATAATTTGGTCACCAAAGGAACGAAAATGGTAAGCAAAATAAAACATTTACAATATTGGCTTGGCAGAAAGTGCTTAGAAATAATATATTTCGGTTTTATATGCCCTATTTTGGAGTATGGTTCTGTTGTTTGGGATGACTCTTCCTTACAGGAGTCCCAACTGATCAAAAACGTTCAACTAAGTGCAGTGCGTGCAAAAAAATAGAGCTACAAGGTGCACACGGAACTTTTTAATTTATAAACAAGCAGGCCTTGAGAAATTATCAGAAAGAAGAAAAAAGGTAAACAGATTTTGTTTTATAAAATAATGCATGGTTACGCACCACGATACCTACGGAATTTAGTTCCAGCGTACTGTGTCTGAAAGTAATAGATGCAACGTCCAAGCGGGCCATCTGCTTTCTATATTTCGTACAAATTTATTCAATGAAACTGCCTCGGTCGACTCGTAATGCTTCATCCGTTGATGAATTTCAAAAACAAACTGAACTGTTTAAGTAAGGATGACAAACCAAACATATTATATTATAAAGGTGATCATCAATTAGCCATAATCCGCGCCCGACTAAGGATGCAATGCAGTGGTTTGCACGACAATTTTTTTCAAAAAAGGGCTGATTGACTCCCCTGAGTGTGCCTGTGGTTGTGCAAACGAAGATGCCTCACACTATTTGTGCTAATGTATCAGATACAGATTGAACCGTGACAAATTACAGAGTACCGTGATTGGTTTTGCATCGTTTATAATTCACAATCTACTACATAGTTCTAAAACTATACTTCAATTCAAAATCAACAATTTTTTTAGACCATTCAAGAATATTTCAGAGACACAGGCAGACTTGCAGCAGTAACTTAAGCAGTATATATTTATTCATATTACACTACTATAAGTAAAACTCAAAATATATGTCTATTGAGACTATACACAGTTCTGAGCTAATTGCAGATTACACATTATCCCAGACTCTTTTTACTGTCTGTGGTGTACTGTCCTGGCCCAAATCTTTAACTCGTGTGGCACTCACACTCTATCTGTTATGGCATATCTTGTTTATATCTCTCATTGAACATTGTCTTGGTTGTTGTGCTGCGTCGTAATTTTGTGTTGCAAGAGGGATTAATATGGGGCATTGCCCTGTTTCCCAATTGTACTTCTTTGAAATAAAATATGTTTAAACCAATGGAATTGAATGACTGTGAAATTGTTGTCTAACTCGTTCATTCAAGCATGCTTGTCCCTTTTTGGAGGAAAAACACTTTGAAGTAAAAGGTTAAATCGAGTTGCTTAACTTATGATTCTTCGTATATATACCTATACCATCTGGGCTACACTGTGTCTGACTACATTTACGGGCTCATCGTATTTGCACAGTGTTACCATATCTGCATTTCCTACATCATTCAAATATTATTAATTCATTGTTTCATACTGATTAAAGTTTTCATAAATTATCTAAATCAGACGTCATTTAACTAGCTGAGAGAACGTGAAAAAGCTAAAAGGCCATGGTTGCCCTTTAGACACCTTTTCAGTGGCAAATGCTGCCCAGGCGATCTACTCTGGTCAAACTGCTCAAAATTGTAAGAACACCAGCTTCAAAGCCCTCAGAAGAAATCATCCAACTACCAGCATGCTAGTGCTTGTTTACAATGTTAAGGTCCAAATCAACAGTTTTCATAGCGTGATTCATGTGCTTTGCGCCCAAAGTGCGCCTAAAAAAAGCTGTTGACGCAGACTAAGACTTGCTATTTAAATAAGTAAAGGCAAGAAAGTGGCATGACATGCTAACTCTATGATAGCCTCCACTTCAAAACCAGCATGTCATCATTTAATTTATGTCAGCATGCAATAATATTCCTGGTACCTACTCCATATTTTATGGCAATCATTGCATATGAAATGTTCCTTCACAACCGTTTGCTGAAGAGCCCACAAGAAAAAGAATGAGTACCATGGGCGGCACCTATCTGTAAAATCAATGTTCCAGAGTGAAACAGGTAAAAGCATACCGAATAAAAAAGACAAAAAAAAGACAACTACACGGGGGAAAGTGAATTTTGTTGGATGTATTTACACTCCAGCATAGTCAACTGACATTACAATAAAAATAAAAAACATCACACAAAAACCTCCAAAACTAATGGACTGCGACAGCCCCTTGTTCAGCTGACCTTGTACACAGACAGAAGTGGTTATGTGACCTCAAAATAATATCAAGGTCACGTTTCTTTAAAACTATCATCATTGTAATATCAAAGACTCCACTCATTTACGGTGTTACAATCATCATTTTTGAAATGCAAAGTGACAAGGTCCACAATTACTGACATAAATACCAATATGTTTAGTTGACCTTTTAAGGTCAAAATTAATAACACCACAACAAACGCCATAGTTATTTCGTATTACCGTTAATAGTAACCATAGACAAAGAATCCACCACTACCAAGCAATAAATTTGGATGTCAGTTTAACCTTGCTACCAGTATTCAATGCTAGGCATGGGACTATGGTCCACCATTACCAACACCTAAGCCACTGACACGTGGTTGCTATTCCCATTGTAACAATGCCAAAGTACATGTAACCTTACCAATAATTCCTTGTTTGAATGATTTATCAAAAATCAGAAAGTACAATTCCAGCAGCACCATGTAGTAAAAAAAACATTTATAATTCAGATTGAGTCCAGATTTGAAGACAATCCAAAATGTAGTATAGGAGAGGTTAAAAAAACAATGAAAAAATGTAAATCGTAAAAATAATTAAAAAGCTAAAGTGCCATCTTGCCATACAAATTTATATCTAGGGGATTTTACGTGTGTGCGTGTGCAATTATGTAGATCAATTGACAGGACACATTTGGAAAAGCACATTTTTTTCACATTTTCAAACAAAATAAATAAAATTCATCTCACAAATTTGAATATCACTGCAGCATGACCAAGCAAATGAAGTTACTACTAGACATTCTCGTAAAGTATATTCCCGCCAAGTTTGACGTGATACTGTATTACCACCACCAAGTTACTTACTGTTTTATCCAGGCACAAGTTACACTTACAGCAAGCTCGAAAAGAATTTTGAGTGGGGGTCTAAGGACAAGTCGACAAATAATGATAACATCTTGAAAATTGCATAAAAAGATTGAAAACAAAATCGCAGCACTACCTCTTTAAAAAAAAAATATAAAAAAAAAATATTAAAAAAAAAATAAATAAAAAAATAAATAAATAAACGAATGAACGAATGAATGGACGAACGAACGAACATATAAATAAATAAATAAATAAATAAATAAATAAATAAATAAATAAATGAATTAATAAATAAATAAATAAGTAAGTAAGTAAGTAAGTAAGTAAGTAAATAAATAAAATAAATAAAAAAACAAATATCAATAGGTATATGGGCTTTAACTGACAAGTACTCGGTCTAAAAAAATGTTAAACTAGAGTGTTTTGTGGACATCCAATCCTCAGCTTACCTAAACGTCTTTACAAAATCACGTTGCAACTGAATAGACCTGTGTGGAGCTTTAGCTGAGTGCATATGGCATTAAGAAGTACTGTATAAATAATTAACATAAATAAGCAACACAAAAAAGGACCTAAAAAGAAATTTAGGGAACTCCACATCATATGTCTCAGGTTGACCAGGTTTCATCTGAGAAACAAAAATACTGCTTGGGGTTAGCAAGATAAGTTATTAAGTCCATGTACCATACTGATGCAATCTACTTATAAGTGTGTTAAGATTTACGGTATCAAATGCCTTGGAAAGATCAAAAAAAAAAAAAAAAAAAAAAAAAAAAAAACCAGGCGTAAGCTCATGATCATCCAAGGCACTTAATATCTTGTTCACTAAATACCAAAGGATCATTTCAATATCATTTTGTTCGTATTGCTGAAAGAAATTATCCTTTCTCTTAACTGATTTAATCTAAAGTAGGCTTTGCGATGTATGTACAATGACTAAACAAATCTTAGAGGGATTCATTCTGTATACATTTGTTTAAAATCTCTTGCAAACTACATATGGCTAGGTTAGGATCATCCATAATTAGCATCATATTATTAATAAATAATTACAATTATATGATTCAAGTTGATTTCTCAAGGGACAAAAGAGTACTTGAGCCCATTTGTTTATTATATTGAAGTAGGGTCTTTTGAGGAGAGATACTATCAGTGCGTATACTAAAATGCGGAAATATTCTGAAATATCAGTGTACAAAATTTCATTTGGAATTTCCCAATCGAAAGAAAGAACATTTGTGAAAATATTGTCTGCGGCAGTTGCTTAATTATGTGTTGCACGATTTGGTCGATCAAGTAAAGATTAATAAGTATATGAGAATAACATATCAGGCTTTGCTGAGGTTCCAGCATAGCTGTCTCTGTCCAAAAGTTTTATGTTAAGATCGCCCATCAAATGGCATGTCTTATTTCCCTGTTTAATTGCATCAAGTTTATTAGTCTACAATGAAAACATCTGAGTTTAGTACCAGGTGGTCTCTCAATGAAACAAGTTATAACATTCTAATTGGTACACTCATTAAAAGTTTCTACAAATACAGATTCCAATACGTTGTCACCAATAGAAAAATCACCCTGAATAACAGAAGTTATCGTCTATGTTTAAAAAAAATAATAATAAAAAAGAAGTCACTTGGTCAAGTGTATGAGTCAAAGCGAGAAGTCCACGTTGATACAAAGTGCATATATTTATAGGCCTATGATGCCTATAAAAGTGTCAATGGTCTTTAAAATAATGGATTAAAATTCAGCAAACTTGATATCTAGTGCCATGCAGCACATGTGCATTAAAAAGCAACTCTAGTTTCACGGGTCAAATTTCTCATTAAGGGTATCACTTTGGGTTTTGGAGAGTATGTAGTCTGCCTTTGGCGACTGTTTGTTATACTCATGACCAAGTAAACAAAATTTGGGTAACTTTTTTGTTTGATTTTTTTTTTCGGTTTTGTTTTTGTTTTTGCGTGTTTGTTTGTTTGTTTGGTTTTTTGTTCTGTTGTTGTCGTTTTTTTATTCGCTTTACCTTTCCAGAGTATTGGTTACATCCTTCATAATATAGTACAATTAGTCACCCATGCACTCATATCCTGGACACATAGACATAGTGTGTGCTACTTAAAGAATTTTTATTGATAGATTTAGAATATGTGCAGGTATTTCATATCCACAAAACCTAAAAAACAGCTCCACACCTGTCAACTTATAAATTGTTCGTAAAACAAAGTTCAGTAAACAAGAGACAACAATTTGCTTGGACCAAAGTAGAATAGGTATTGTGACTTCCAATTGTGTCATCTTAGTCCTTCTGTCATCTTACCATAAATTCATCCTTTCTGTCTGTCTGTCTGTCTGTCTGTCTGTCTCTTTATATGTTTAAATATATTTATAGATAGATAGATAGATAGAGAGAGAGAGAGCTATATGCAAGAATGATGGCAAAGTTCACAAAGCATATATATATATATATATATATATATATATATATATATATATATATATATATATATATATAAGATTTAAAGTATTTATTAACTCCAGTACATTACAGAGTAAAAACAAATATGCAACACATATACACACAATTAGCAAAAACACAATGTATATACAATGAGGTTGCTTCAGCCGAAATCACCGTGTGCCTTTCTCTACTTTATAGTAGAGAGTTCTTCAAAAAAAAAGTAATTCTGCTTTTGTGGTTAAAGGCAGCGTCCACATACAAACCACAGGTGTCAATACCTGGGCTGCCAGCGATTGTCACCGCCTACCAAGATTGGCAGAGGTGTGACAATCCCCGGCAATTCAGTCACCAACACCTGTAAATGACTGGTTGTTAAAGACGTTCGGTACACTGCGATACCTGCAATCATGTATGGTCCAATGCCTCTATACAGTTAGAGCTGGTATTGATCGATACCTGCACAAGCTGCTGTTCGCTTTTCCTATTTTGCATAGTTCTGCTTGACAAATATGGATTGTTTACGAAGAGTGAAAAGGAAAAAGAATGGGCGGTTTGTTAACAAATGCCAAAACAAAGGACTAAATGCTTTAAAACAAGGCAGAATACGTCGAAACACGGCAGTGCTGGACCAAAACGGATGTACACAATCAGCGAATGCTGACCAAGCCACCGTCGAAAGTGCCACGCCCACCCCCCAAAATGCCACATGCACATGTACGCACTGACAGTTATGACTGGGATGAAGGTCGTAGAATAGTGGAACTAAGTGTACTAGCCGGTAATCTTGTATGCGAGGAATGGAAAAAAAAACATTGTCCCTACAAAATACAGAATCAGAAAAACGATATGGCTTGGCCAGTGTACTTTACATTTCTTGTTAATGTGGTACGATAAACGCTGTCCCAACTGGGGGGGGGGGGGGGGGGGGGGGACCACAGAAATACCCCAGTGTCAAAAAGTGACACAGGCATATTTGATAATGTGCTGCCTGTGTTACCATTCGACAATGTATTAAGGCAACCATAATTTTGATATTCTTATTTTTACCTCTTTTTCCACATTGCTGTATTGCACTATGGAGAGAATCTTAAAATGTTTGCCCCTACTCAGTAAAACTATGAAAGTATATATTACGACGTACTGCCGTTTATTTAACCTACATACATGTATATTGATATGGTATCGAAGTTAGACAATGAATGGATACCTTGTACCTATGAACTTAGAACAAATTAAGTCAACATGCATGAATTCTCTGTACAATTGCGGAAAAAAATAGCACCATATGATATCTTTTTTTGTTAATCAATGAAATCAGTGCATATTTTGGAAACCCCCTACAGTTTTTCAGGGATTTGCAAATATTTTTTCTATTTCAAACTTAAAAAATAATGTGAGCACTTATTCCTTTTTGCAAGACGAGATGAATTTAAAGTCACATTCCAGCATGTTTTGTCTACATATTTGTTATTAAAAGGCTTGATATACATTACATACACTCATATTGCGTTATATTATGCATATATTTTCATCTTTAATTTATTTTTCTTGCTTTCACACACATATATAATGTTTGCTATCAAATTTCTGTAGTCCTTACATGTAGCGCCACCTAGCGACAAAAGTAGCACCGTGACATGCCAATTTTTTGCTTGCATTTTGTTTCAAATGCCAATATATTGGTTCATACCAAAAAACCAGAGATTTCTAAATTCCTTTCACCAGTGTAACGAACGTCTTTAACCCGAGGTGTAGATTGGTACTCAGGTGATGTTGGACCCCCCCCCCCCCCCATTTCCCTTGTCAACGGAAGACAGGATATAACTCATGACTCAGCATATGTTTATTTTACCAATCAATTCTTTTGAATATCTATTATTCATTTATGGTCAAGGAGACTCTCATTAAGACAAAGGTTTGCTGCTCCCACAAGGGCCACCCTTTTTGATTTCAGTAACTTCCATTTTATAGGCAGCTTTTATTCTTCTATATATATTCAAACAATTACGGGCATAAGTGACATGACAAAGTTAAGCATTTCTCTCGTGTCTATATATAATGCAAGGTACCAAATTCAAAGGACAATCGTGTGGCGTGAACAAATATAACAGTTTGGAATGACACAATCTTCGTCATTATTATTTCTAAAGAAAGTTTTAACGCATCTAATAACTGCCTGGAGCTATGTGTGTGATTTTTTTTTAATCAGTAGGTGTCATATTTATTATACTTGGTATGTCAAACCTTTCTATAGCTATCATCGTATCTACCATGGAACAAGTTTTAACTTTGTCGTGTACTGCGTCTATCTTATTCCTGTTTTTCTTAAATAATATAAAATCACTTATATTTGAAAATGGTGCAGATATCACTTATTCAAAGCATTCGAAGCTGCCGTGATCATGTCATGCCTTCAGTTACATCATTCGAATGTCAAATTGGGACACCAGTCTTTTATCGATATGTTTGACTTCTTCCCCTATGTCAGTCATAGTCTGGAAGTATTTCAACAATTTGTGACAGCATCACATATTCATATTTGACATGCTTCTGAGGGATGCTGCAACCCATACTCGCTTACTTTGAAGTTTGGATTTCCTGTTATTTTCTCATTTCTGTCCTTTTCGGAGGAAGGAGTTACGGTCATCATTGGAATGGCACATGTAGTATTGAAGTCGCACAAATCTCCTACTGTAGGTATCGAGTCAATATTGGAACAATCTGATTCGTTACAGCCTGGTGGTGCCTTTAATATTCTTGGATGCAGACTCCCCTTTTTGCTTCTGCAGCTGCCGTATTGCTGCCAGTAAGTTAGGGTTTTTTCGACCCTTGATGTTATCTCCTCCCATAGCAGTTTCCAGTATTTCCTCTGCTGATAGATTTTTGGATCTGATATTTTCTATGTGCATCACAAACCTACTTTCAAAGACATCACCAGTGCCGCTGTTAATAGAAACGTCCAGTTGCATAAAGGTGTCTACAAGCTCCAACATATTTTCGACATCATCATTAGACTTCACAACAGCAGTCCTTGATACAATATGCAGAAAAGTACCCATGCGGTGGAACATCATTGCAATAACTTGGATTGTGATGATGATGCCATAAACTAGGATAAAGGAAAAACCAATAGGATCAAGGCCCTCATTACCACAGAACCAAGGTATGGAAAGATTGAAGCTTTTATTCTGTATCTGAAGGGTAAAGGTCACTGTTACTAGTATGGCATTAATAAAAAAAAATGCCTGGGACATTTTGTTTCGCAGGTCCAACAGTTCCATTGCCACTCTTTCTTCCTTGGCTTTATCAGGTTCAAGGGGGAATATAAACTTCTCTATTAGGTCTGAGAAAAACTGATTTTCTCTCTCAGATAATCTTTCTTTGGGCCCATTTTTCAAATCCGGATCGTACATCCAGTGAGGGTAACCCATTTCATTGCTATTTACTTCTGCTTTGTCACTTCCCCCTGCAACACCCTCGAGATCACCTGAAAAAATAATGGGGCATATCATGACACTACATTCTTTCAATGATATCTGGAAACACAATCAGATCATGGGGCATGTACAAAAAGTGTGACGAATATATCTGCCAGTTTTAACACTTTCCCATCTTGGTACGTTGTATCATTTAACTAAACTAAGGGTAACACGGTTAATGTACTGTCAAGAGAAGCTTCTTTGAGGACTATAGTGAATGACGTTTCTCAGCATATTCTGAGATAACCTGGGGCACTTTAATTGCACAGATAGGTTTCTGGTTAGAAAGTAACAGTTCTTTTACCATTACTCCGGCACCTTTGTGTCGGAAGACGCCATCCTGCTGGTAAAAAATGTTAGATCACTGATAGCGATATTGCCAGTTTTTGATATGTTAAAATGAGAAGTGGAAAACATAAGAGTGTTACTCAAATAAATCACATTGTACAGAGTGCACATGTGATGTGCGTGGTCAAAGTTTGATGCAATGTAATATGTAGTTTCAGAACAATTGTAAGTTTAAACCCCCCCCCCAAAAACCCCCCAAAAAACCCCCCAAAAACCCAGGCAAATGTCTTAATAAAAATAGTCGAAATAGCTGCGCCATTTGCTTAACAAGTTAAGGTCTATTGGTCTACAGATATGCAATTGCAATCTGTATTTGGCGAAGCGATTCCAGGTATCTTTTTATTTTTTCCTGTCAAAATATGAACACAAATCATACTTTGATAAAAAAAATACTTGGGGATGACCATTTAAACAGATTCCGCACAGACACATAAAAAGTATATCCCCATTCAAGTCTGTTGAGAATAAGGGTTTATGGCTTTGGAGAGTATGTACAAAATGTGAATAACCAGTGCAATCCCCATTACCCTGCATTGTTATAAATAAAAATGTACCATTACACAATCCAGTCTGTTTTATCTCTCTTGTTCCCCACGATACGATGTGCAGATTGCAGATTGAATATATCATCAGTAGCATGTACATGCTTGGTATTGCCCAAAAATACAACATTCCATGCACAAGACAGAAGATCTCATTAGGATGCATGAGCGCGGCTAAAATGAAAGTTCCTCCAATGAAAAGAAATAGCATTGCTGTTGGTGAGCAGAATCCTTGGTATCGGATCTGCAGAAGAATGCTGATAAAAACCAACGTCTGTAATATAGCATAGACGGCTGTCAAAATGGCGACAACGACAAGCTGCAAAGTAGAAGTTAGTAGAAGTAGACAAGGTACAGTCTGTCCAAAAAGAGTTGAGCTCAAAGGGGTGGTCTCATTAATTTTGATGTGCCCTACGTATCTCCCACTGGCCTATCAGATGGCAACATCTGCTGTCTGTTACTGCTGACACTTATGTAAATTAGGCCATATAAACAGGAGCACATGGCCCAGCCAGTGATCAGAAAAACCAAAGTCTTGCTCAGTTAGGTAGCAATTTAAGGTAAAAAAAATGATTGAAATACAGCTTTTAATTTCCATTTGAAAGTTTCTAACTGGTCCCCCACTTGAAGGAGACCTTGGGTGATAGAGCTGGCATGTGTGTTCCCCTAATTGACAAATAAACTAAATCTTGTGTTATCGCATACTGACGACATCATAATGAACTTTCCATGTCTTAACAAACCTTCAAATTGTAATTTACACCCTTTGAATAACACTATCTTAATTCGATGCAGACATGATAGGGACAGAAATTTCTCAGGGGTGTCTTTCTGATACTTTAATGTCCGAATGGTCAAGAAACATCTAGCAGGAACATCATGAGGTTCAGTAAGTGAAGAGACACCCCTATGTACAGGCAGCTATGGTATGTTTCCTATGAACAGTACAAGGCAATCCTGCTACATGTCTGTTCAGTGAAACCCGTATTCGAAGATTTTGTTTTCTAAGATGCCAAAAATGAATTCACGTACAAACACATTGTAGTATGAAAAATGACTAGGCTATTTGAAAATGTAACTTGCGACGGACTGAAGGAAACGATGATTCAAAAACACACTCTTCAGCTACAAAAGGCCCTGTGCATACATCCACCTGCCTTATTAAATGTGTTTCACTGTACATTAACTGGACACAGGCATGTTTTTCTTTGATAATCTGTGAAATGATGATACGCAATATTGTGTACATTAAATCTCAAGTCAGCTTTCTCAGCACTTCATATTGAGGAATCTTTCACACAGTGCAGTTTGTTGAGAAAGGTCTGCTAAATTGTGTCTGTTGAATTGTCCATTGGTGAGAATGTCAGGAGCGAAACGTGGGAAGGTTTTACATAGCCAAGCCAGGGAGCTGGTGCTTAATGTTTCTAAATTCTGTGAACAAGAAGCAGAAGGTGGCGATGTCCGAAGGATACCACTCAAGAGGTGGCTACAACGTTCAGCTGACAGCTTAAGTGTAAGCCAGGCCACAGTCAAACGGATAAGAAAGGATGTAAAAGATGGAAAACAATTGACCACACCTGGAAAGTCAAGGTCACAGAAACGAAGAAAGACAAGCCTTGATGATTTTGATATGGCAGTCATAAGGAGGAGAGTTCATGCCATGTATGCACAGGGGGAGATACCAACCCTAAACAAACTTTTACCTGATATTAAGGCAAACACTAACTTTACTGGGGGGAGATCATCACTCCATTGGATCCTAAAGAAAATGGGATTTTTGTTTGCCAAGGCAAATGGATGCAAGTATCTGTTGGAAAGGTCAGATATAGTGGCATTACGCCACACTTACCTGCAAATTTTACGAGAAAATCGCACGTCTGATAACCCAAGGCCTGTCATGTACCAAGATGAGACATGGCTTAATGCTCATAACAGTGTTACAAAATGTTGGCAGTTAGATAACCAGGATGTGTCTCAGTGCAGCGGACTGAAAGTTCCAGCAGGACAGGGAACACGTCTGATTATTTGCCATGCTGGCTTGGATATGGGATTTGTTCCCAATGGTTTATTAACATTCAAAGCCAAATCAAAAACAGGAGACTACCACGATGAAATGAACGGGGAAAGTTTCAAAAAGTGGTTTTGTCAACAACTTTTGCCAAATATGCCAGACAATTCAATGTTAGTAATTGATAACGCACCATACCACAGCATGCAGGAGGAACAGGCACCTACAACAGCAACTAAGAAAGCTGAAATGAAACTTTGGCTGGAAAAGCACCATATACCTGTGGCTCCAGACATGCTCAAGACAAAGCTGTATGAACTAATTAAAAAGCACAAACCAAGGGAGAAAAAATATGAAATTGACCGAATTGCAAGGGAGCATGGTCACACTGTGGTGCGACTCCCTCCATACCACTG
Source organism: Hermodice carunculata (assembly GCA_964020975.1). Classification (NCBI taxonomy): domain Eukaryota; kingdom Metazoa; phylum Annelida; class Polychaeta; order Eunicida; family Amphinomidae; genus Hermodice; species Hermodice carunculata. The sequence continues at coordinate 34,530,467 of OZ026628.1, read as the reverse complement.
TGATCTGAACCCGATTGAACTGATATGGGCCAACATGAAAAACTATGTAGCTAGAAAGAATGTCTCATGGAAAATGGCTGATGTTGAAAGATTATGTATAGAAGCAATAGGATCCATTGCTGTACAGAACTGGAAAGATGCAGTGGCTCATTGTGAAAAGTTGGAAGCTGAGTACTGGGAAAAAGATGGGCTTATAAAGGAGCGTGTGGGAGAGCTCATTATCAGTTTAGATGATGACAGTGATAGTGACACTGACTCTTCTGATGAGGATACAGGCTCAGAAGATGAGAATGAACAGGAGGGAGAGGATCATGATCTTGGGTGTGCCCCTTTGTCAGGATAATTGTAAGTTTCCTTAATTAATTAATAGCATTCACTTCCAAGTTGCAGCAATGAGGTAAGGATAGGGACAGACCCGACCCTGAGTCACTGGAACCTGTAGGTCAGTGTTGTCGCTGACCATGTGTTGTGTGTATGTGTAGCCAAAAATAGCACCCCCTGAAATGTGAGTGGCTAGCCTGCTTGGCGCTCATAAATATGCAGATCAGCCTCTTTGAGCTCAACTCTTCTTGGACAGACTGTAGTTATATTGTTTAATACTATGAAATATGTGTTGCAGCATGATTATTGTGACACGTTCAACATCATCCTTTTGATAGTGGTAAATGAATTATGCAGTTCGCTTTGTTGGAGCAACTGGAGATGTGGATATGGAATTACAATAAAAAATAATGTTTTAGTATGATTATTGGGCTTGAATACAAATTTCCTGTTCTGAAATCGATAACTGTTACAACAGTACAATGCATTTAATAAAAGTCAGTATAACAATGTTATAAACAATATCCATGAGCTAATATCCCCCTGATAAAAATGAATTAAAACCGATAGCACTCTGGCTACCCTAAAGAACTTAAGAAAAAAAATGAAATTAAATAAATAAACAACATATTCAAAAAGGGAATGGGGTTCCAGTAACAACATATAGCTTCAAGGAATGTAAAGAGAATTTTAAGTCAGTCAAAATAGTTGTTATGAAATTGGAATGACCTGCATGCCGTGCACTAAACATGAGGTGACAAGTGAAATGCCGGACTCACAGATTAAAGAAGATCGTAGCCTGCAAGCCAGGCACCTGCACTCACGTGCACTCCATACTGTAAGGATATTCTGAATATCACGTATGCTTGTTCAGCTATTCAACATTTCATTTCTCAAGAGATAAGTTCTTGAATTTGGATCCAGTGTCTAGTGATCGGAATCCATACTTAGATATCTTTGAGTTCTGAATGCAAATCTGGGCTTTGCATTTCAGGTTTTAAGGCTTTTCTGTGTGTACATAAAGATCCCATGTGAAAAGTGATCGGTGCATATTTATTTAAAAAGCTACTGAAAATATAGCTTTCTCTCTGGGTAGTTCCAGTTTCATAGTCACTTTCAAATTCGTTGCACACTATCATCTGACCTCTAAAACGCTATCGTTCGAGTCATTTAACAGAGTAAAGTTACAATTTGAAACATTTGCTTCCATCTCTTTGTCCTACAAGCAGTTGATAAGAGTGTCTCTGTTGGCTTTCGGGGGATGTATTACTTTTTGCTTTGTTAAAATAGCTAAAACGGTGTTATCATCTAAATAATTTACCAGGACTAACATACGAAGTGACAAGAACAGGTCTTTCATAAAGATGATGAAGAGGGTTGGGCCCACGATTAATCCTTCTGGGATGCACTTCACGATACTAGTCATCACGCTAGGAGCCCCAATCATTTTAACCTACCTTTTTGCGATATAAATATGACCAAATTAAAGTGCCAAATTCTTGAGATAGGCCATGGTTACAAAGCTAAGCTATGATCATTTATCTTAAGCTTTGCTCACATCCATCCTCAAAGCTTCGGCATTTTAAAGCATGTTTTCAGTGATCAAAAAGTGTAGCAGGACATACTGACAGTTATATCCTTGCCTGTATGCAGATACTGGTTGAAGCAACACCTTATCAAGAAAAGTGTGCCCTTTAAGAGAGTAAGTCTCTCCGAAATTTTAAATATAGATATCCAAACACTGAATTGTCTGTATTTTTCCTGAGTAAAGGATTTCCTTTTTTAACACCATCGCTCTTTCAGCCAGTATGGCTTTATCAGGAAGTCATTGTCTATCAATACACTGATTGTAAAATCCAGAAATATGAAACAGTAGATCTAATACTATAGGCATTATTACCTTTGCAAGGATAGGGTCATGTCCATTTTTTTATTGGTCTTTTTGTTTCTTATTTTCGTTGATGGACAAAGGGAGAGTATTTCAGTCTGCAGTGATTGTGTCAATATGGTGTAAGGCAAACTCAGCATAGCATGTACACAGAGTTTGTTTTACACCATACCATATTATTAGTTCGTGGTTTACCACAGATAGGTCATGAAAGTGATTTTGGAGCTAAAATCTGACATAGCATCTAATATACTGACATATAAACTCTGTCTGTTTAAGAGTGAGCCTTCCTGCCAAAATCTGTATACACGGCGGATTAAATATGGTCAAGTAAAAAAAATAATAAAAAAAAAAAAACAAAAACAAAAAAAAAAAAAACAAAAACAAAAAAACAACCCCCCAAAACAAACAAACAAACAAACAAACAAACAAACAAACAAACAAACAAACTTGACATATTAAATTTGACCAATTAATCTTAATGGAAAATAAACCCTGATTTATTTTGATACATATTATCAAATGGTAAACACTACATTTTACCTGGGTACTCGATTTCGCCACAAAGCAAACGATCAAGAAAAGCAGCACTGGTACCAGGTTGATGAAAAAAGACATCCACTCTGTCATGCCCATGCTGTTCCCCAGCACCACTCTCAAGGCACCAACTATCATAAGAAATATCATACCAGCGCCCACAATGGACGTTATTAAGATCACCCCTTGGTATAAAATGTAAATAAATGAGATATTTTCGTTGACCTTAACAGTGTGTCGCCAGCTCATGAGAAGGTCACTGGTGTTTGCCATTGTGGACGTGATCCATCGACGATGCTGGGTGAAAAATTCGGAGAGGCTCTCAGGTACATAAGTGAAAGCATCAGAGGCAGCACTGAACTCCACACGGTATCCTTGCTGTAGCAACAGTGTGGACAGATAGCGATCTTCACCTGAAATGTAGAATAGTGTACAAAAATAAAAAAGTGCATAGATGCACACAAAATAATGATAGGGTTCTCTGGCTAGAAAAGTTGATTTTCTGGACACAATGTCGAAAATATTGCAGGTGTGTTTCACATGGCCACTGATTGGGCAAATTGGGTGGGTTTTGTGGCTGTCATGCAAATGTGTTTTTTTTCATTGTTTTGTCTTTCATGAGAAACAAAAGCAGTTTCATATTGACAAAATTTGAGACTCGCGTGTCAAGGTCATTGCTATTGCACATGTGCTAAATGACGAAGAGTGTAGCCCGAAATGTCCAGTATATATTTAATCAGACAAGAAAATTGAATTCGTTCTATTGGAATTATTTGCAATTTTATTTTCTGTTCAAACATTGTAATAATAATAATTACATTTTGGTTTATTATTATGTTACTAGTACTGACTTGGTTTTACTAATGAGCGCAACCAAATATGGCAAAATGGAAAAGTGTCTTATGCCAATTTCAATGTTATCTTAAATATAATTCTCTTAGTAATATATCTATGCATACTATAACGAATATATACTTTGAAGGTTCGGTTCTCTGTTACAACAATGATGCGTAAGATAAACTCCAGATTTTCTTCTTTTTTTTGGGGGGGGGGGGAGGCTTGGCTTTATAGACTCTGCTTCCTGCTCTCATTCAGAAACCAAACTTGTTTTAATAAATTTGACACACCCTGGTCGAATTGCACATAATGCCGTGCTGTTGTTGACATGGTGGCGTACTTGTGCTTGACATTGCCGTCCATGAGGGCAGAGCCCCGGAAAAGACTAAAAGAACCCGGACTGCACAAGACACAACCCAGAACGTGTTCCGTAGCTTTCTGCAACCAATGACCCAGCGCATACTCAAACTTTTGATACCAAACCACTGGGCCTACAAAACAACATAGACAACCTATATTGTTAAAGCATTATACTCTTTTGGTTAGAATCAATGTATTTACTGCTAAATGATTATTAGCCATTGCAATATTGTATGACGAGAGCGTTATTGAAATGTACCACCTTGTGGTACTGCCAAACAGCACACCAGCATGACCTAAAATATAAATTTGCAGATGTGTACAAAAATAATAGGGTCAAACTGTGACCTAAAGTATAACTTGTATGTGACAAAGAACACGCAAGTGCGACTGAGTAATGGTTATTTGTCAAACCTCTTGTACCAAGTTTGTTTTACTAAGTTTGCTTTTATTCCAGTTACGATATTCAGACATGTAAAAAGACCGTACCTGAACCAATAGGATGGATTCTTCCACAAGCTGATGCGAGTTTAGTGTCTTTTTTCATCAAATCAACGAGCACCTTAACAGCAGTTGGCTCAAACTCAACGTCTCCATCGAGAGCCAATAAGAATATATTATCTGCCTTCTCCCGCTTCAGGGCCATATCTTCGATATCTGATAACTGGAAACCAAGGAAATAGTACATGTACATGACCTGGCTCCATCGTTTCTTGAGCCTTATCTTCATTTTGTCCTTGAGATGCACAACCAGCTTATTACTTCCAGGAAGCATCCATTCTAGTCGCCCTCCATATGGTGTCTGGTACTTTTTGGGCGGGTCGACGGCCAGGGCCTCTTTATGCACGGCCCTGCAATGCACAAAAACACAATTTACTTGAAAGACTTTCAATGAGCAAATCACAGATCGTCCTAACCTAACTTATGGTGAATAAATGTTGACAACGCAAAGAGCAAGCTAAAGAAGTTTCGTACGTACATCCTTAGAATTGCTCCAGTCTCATTGGACTGTCTCTTGTATTTTATTTTAAATTAAATTTCCTTGAAAATCACAACTTTAAATGAAACCCATCACACGCTTTGTGGTTTTATACTGTTATAATAAAGGTAGGCCCTAAAACTGGGAAACTGGCTCAGAACGTGTCTAACCAGAAAACGTTGACTCGACATTATTAACGCAGGGCGGTCTGCACTGTGTATTTTACCATACAGACAAGTGAGTGGTCCTAGCCCACCCCTCTTTAGAAGCTGTTGATTGAGCTACTGTGTAAGGAAGGATTAACTAATTTCACTGACTGCACACACATCACATGGAGGGCGTGGCGTGGGTGTAGGTAGATGCCTTGTTTTGTCTCGCATGGCTAAAGTAGCCAACCATTCATCAAAGACCACTTGCAATAGACTAAAATCTCAATGGTAATGGGATTAAAACTCACTAGGATTCAATAGCTGCTACCGTTGATACATGCACGGCGGCAGAAAAGATGAAAAAATAGGCACTTAATTACAGTATACTATTTAATGATAGTTGGCATTATATTGGACAGTTAACTTTGCGGAGGGGAAAGTGTATCGCACTTCTGGATGGGACCACGGGATGGAAAAATATGGACATGCACCAGAAACCTGTGCAAGTCTAACACATCTTCTGCTAGAGCTTTTGACAACATCTTGCCTTGACCACTGATTCCTCGTTTCCTGTATGCTCGCCTGTATTCATATCCGAATATATGAAATTCTGCCTGAAGTCTTGTCGTGGCCACTAATGCTGTATGGATATATTTGGTCATATAATGGACATGACATGATTTGCTGATGTAAAATTTCATTCAAAGTAATGTTTTACATCATCTTAAAAATGTTCCTGAATACAATATATATGCACACTTTGCACAGATATCCTAAATTATTGTGATATTGAGACAAAACACTGTCATGATTGTTTTTTTATGACATGGGTGTTGGGGCTACTTTTGGTAAAAAAAAACACATTTTCCTTACTTTGCTTCAATGGAACCAGGCCTTGTAAACAGTCTCAGATGTCTGTTTCCTTTTATTACGGGTATTGTGGTAGCCATGTCTTCCGTCCGTCTGTCCACAATTCATGTCAACATGTTAATTTAAGAATACAAACATCGCAAACCAAAATTTGAATTCTGGATTCTGTTGTGGATGTGATGAAAAATAACTGCTGGCAAAAATGTGGTTGAAACGGTAAACGTTCCTACTTAAACTAACAGTGCTTAATGGTAGCTCACCCTTTCAGTGGGTGTATAAGTGAACCAGGCCAGTATAGTTAAAAAAAAAAAAAAAAAAAAAAAAGGAATAAGGCGATTTGCATAGAAATAAAGGAAAAAGGTTTTCACTTGTAATTATTTGGAACTCCCAGAAAACCACCGCAGTTCCCTGCTGGAGGCCACCTGGACGGGATTGCATGAATGACTTTGATTTTGAAGGCCAAATGGTCAAATATGTAAGTCCCCTGCCATGTTCAGTCTCCCGGCGATACGTAAACAATACAAACAGTTAAAGCCCTGGCTTTTTTTTGCACGATTTCATTACCTTTCCTATAAATAGCGTCTGGCAGAAACAAAGCAGACCGAGTGGAATGTTTAGGAAAACCCGCAGGTCAGTTTCCTTGGGTGTGGAATTAAAGAGAGCAATGAAGTTGAACTCCGTCGATATCAACTGTGACTTAAGTCGAAGTACTAAAGAAGAAACACCCTCAATTATGATAAGGTTGCTAGATTCATATTCTTTGCGGAAAGACCAATCATTCAAGTACCAGCATGCCTTTTCTTTCAGGGACTGTGATGCCCTGGGCCAACAGCTTTCCTCGGTGCGCCCAGAGTGGACTAATGATGACTAGTGCATCAGTTTGACACACTTCATGGAGAGCGTTAACTTAAACTGTTAAGCAGGTAATTTTGTTTGAAATATATTTAACGAAATCGCTGCATACAGGGGTGCCTACATTTTTTATCTCCACGATTCAATTCTGCCGTGGTGCCATATTCTTTTGCCGTCTGGTAGTCGATACATGTCAGCGAAAAAACACAAAATGGAACCATACCTTGCTGCCACATCGATGACTCGTACAAGCGATTTAACGAAAGAGTTCACTTGGTACTTGTACTCATGTTCACGCCCCTCTTCTATGGCGTCGTCAAAAAATATGTGGGCTGAAAAGGTACAGTGGCATTATTTTTGGAGGCAGCCTGTCGCAGTATGCAAGAGATAGTCCTGTTACAAACAAATGGAGTTTTGTTGTTGCAGGTACATGCATAGAGATGGTTCGGTCCCTTAGTATTCGAGTTGTCAACTGAGCTGAATAAACGATCGACATATGGCTTCATGTATACAAATTTAGGAGTGAGCTGCAGCAGTCCTTTCAACTGACAGCAAAGACGAAAATGTGAATGGATCTTTTCTGACACTGGAAAAACTTATGAAATTTCGTGTTTGACATCAGCCTTAAGAAGTTACTTTTATTGTATATATATATTGAACTGATACTACTGAGAGATATTTTTAAAAAATGTTATGTGCCTGTATGACATAATATACATGATAGGCATCTGGCGCTCTGTTTATCATAAAAGCTTACATCGGTGTGAAAAGAGTAAACAAACGTTCTTGTCTTTATTAAGTGTAATTTGTATCGGCTGAAGCCATCCAGCACTCTGCTGAAAGCAGTTAAACTTATGAGGCTAACAGACTAAAGTAAAAATATTGGTTATCTTCTCTTAAAGATAAGTTAACGCTTAGCAGGAATGTCTGCAAAAGGAAAATTAAACAGTAAAGATTCATAGAATGCCTCACAAAGCGTGTGTCATTTTTTTTTTTTTTTTTTTTTTGTGGCTGAAGAGGTGTGATTGTTTTGAAGTTGAGAGGATGACATCTGAAATTTCACCAAAAGGCTCAGAATTTGTGGCGCTATTCTGACAAATCTAGACAGTGTTTTTGATAATGTGAGACCCGCTTTTTCAGTTCACTTCATGAAAATTCTTTTACTGCAAACTAGACGTTCTATGACAAAAACTTTCAAAGTTAAATCTCTTAGAAGTTTGGACTATTTAGACATAATGGTAAGGGTTAACTCATCCTTAAGTCCCCAAATTCAAATCAGTATACCTTTGCAGATTCTTACGGTCCTTTCAGTTTTTCAATTTATTTTCCAGGGTTCTTTTGCCAGGAAATAATTATTCTTTTGTAATTTCGAGCACCATTTCATCAGGCATTAAAAAGAAACGCGCGCAAATGATACGAATAAGAATGGGTTAAATCACAGACGTATGAGGTTAACCTAAAGAATAAAACCCCAACTGAGTGATCTAGGACAAGGTCTGAGAAAGTAGTTCAACCAACCACACTAATGGCAGTGCAAACGGCTAGATAAACTGTTTCTGCAGAATTAAACTCCTGTGTGCAGAACTAATGATCATTTTAAAGCATATCACAAGGACGAACAAGAAACGTGTTTGTTCTGCTTATGGGGCTTAATCATAATTTTCTAGAGTAGAATTCGACTAGCGGCAACTCACTGGAGATCTTCTGACCTACATTTTGTTACAACCAAGCACAGACACGCCTGTACCACTGACGTAGTGCATTAACATTTGGACAAAGTCGTAAGGAATGTGTGACCATACGTCCGTCACAAGTGATAGTAACTCAGCCATGTAAGATTCTCTATATATTTTGAGATCAATATAAAAGTCCGAGCATACACTAGGTATTTTAGATCGTCACCTAAAAAAAATTAAAACAGAAAATGAAAATCATCACCTAAAAAAATTAAAAAAGAAAATGAAAATCCCGAATATTACCATCGTCACCGATGAGTGCATGCTAGAAAACTCTGGCTGAATGGTAGGGCTACCTATATTAAGTTATGATTGAAACTAGCTATTCCGTTTTATTTGTCAGCATGAATTATTTCAGTCTTGAGATGGTCAATAAATTCACCCCAGATATTTCTACTTTACTTGGGTCAACAAAACAACATACCTTCCAAATCGTAATAATCCGGGTCTATTATCTCACCATATTTTTGGGCCATTTTCCTTATACACTGGTCGGCATTCAGTCTGAGTTCAAGCAACGGTTAAAAAGACATGAGCATACTCATAAATTTCAACACAACAATGACAGCAAAGGGATTCAGTATTTACTAAAACACCAACAATCATCTTCCAATACTTGAAATAAAGAAATAGAACCGCTCAGTAGTGCCCTTCAGTACCTTTTATATATTTAAAAACCACCAATGACCAAATACCCAGAAGTTTTCTCGGCCAAATGGAAGCGTTAAACGCAGCTTGTGCGACAAATGCTTTAGATGGAAACATATTGTAATGATTGGAGTAGAGGCATTAGACCTTAAAAGGTAAGACCCCTTGTTCAACAGTTTTTATAACAACTTTGCGTTTGAACTTACAAACCCCTGCATAAGAAGATTCTGTACGTAATTTGTAAAACAGAAGAGCTTATAGCCAAAAACAATGACTGGTCAATCATTTGTAAGAATTAAGAAAAGGTGCAATATGATTTCTGCAGCTCGTGGCTTAGGTATTTTTGGTTCATGTTCCAACCTCGACCGATTCTTAAGCGGACGTTGGTTGGGGCCCTTTGTCTAGATTCTTCGCGTTTTGGAATGTTAAATATTGGCTATTTTTCATGTACTTTAATACTTGAAAAGGAATAGCACACAATAACTAGCTTTGTTGGAAAATTTTGAATTTAATAAATAAGAACGGTAATTTTCAAAAGGGGGGCCAGAAACAGTTTTAAGTATAATGCCATCTAACATGTATTTCGTTGTCTTTTGGACGAAATGGTTAAAAGTACGAAATGTCTTTCAGACTGGTCTGATGATGGAGTTGCAAGTGGATTATCAACGGTAGTAAGAGTATGGGTCAGATGATAACTACATGCCAGAGCCAAATATGTCCACAGAACGTCCATCTTTTACAACATGTCACCAAACACACACGAATCATTACAATTTTAAGATTGATCAAGGTTCATGTTAACACAAAGTGTCGAAGAATCTGTACGCATTGTGAGAATAATGGAATTAAAAAGGATAAACATTATATGCGGCACATTCAAATGAGCTGCGAAGGTGCTTTAGCCTGTGTAGCTAAATAAGGAGTCAATATGAGCAGGCAGATGCAAATGTAATGAATTGGCCTTTTCTGTGGGAAGTAATAGCAATATTCTCTAAATGCCCACTGAATTTGAAAGCAGCGTCGCCAAGTATTCTTTATTTCCATAAATGTTAGTGCCATTGCTGGACTATTCCCTAATATGCCTGCATCATGGCGGATGCTTGAGCAGTTGGCAAGCAACAAGATGAGCTATTTTGGATTTTGGAAGTAATCTGCATGAGTGTATTGAAATGATAACATATTTCCGGTTAAGGATACATTGGAGTTAAATTTAAATGTGATATTACCTCGCTAATATCACTTTCCCCGAAATATACATGGTGCTACCTGTAACAACATTTGAAAATGAACTATAAAAAAAATGGAATATTTATGGCTGTTTCTTCTGTCTTTACTTGCGTATATTTATACTTTGAGCTCACAAGAATAGTTTAGAATGTCAGCTAATTTATAAATGTATGATACTGGATTGAATTGCGAATCAAATATCTCACTTGAATATAGATGTTAAAACTTGGATCATTTCTTTCTCTGTCTCATGCCACATGGTGGCGCAGACATAGATCATAGGAATAACACTCTTCTGACGCAGCGTTTCCTGGGTGTGGGAAGGCGAGGGTGCCATCGTATCTTCTGCTTTCTGTTTGGAAAAAATCAGATTTTCTACCTGCCGAAGATGACATTACTTTATCATTCCTACCATGATAGGTCTTAATTTAGAACGAAAGTGAGACAAGATGTCACTTTAAAACTTACATGATTTACAAAAATCTGCGAGATAAACTGATTTATTAGTTTTCTTCTGTTTTTTGTCTTTTACTCGGATTGTCATTCTTACTTCAGATCTTTAAAATTTCATATTTCTTGTTGGTAAGCACTTTATTTTTTTTATTTTATTTTTCTTTATTACTCACTGTAAAACAAACAGAACATATAACACGCTGGACTTTTCTAATTCTTGCCATTATACAATGTAGCAGTGATTTAACAGAATACAACCTATTTATATTTGGGTTATTTTAATGTTTTGTTGCATATATGAATTAAGAAACGCCCCAGTTTGTATATCATCAAATGTAATTATTCTTAAAATGTGTGCATTCTGGAAACAAATGCTTAAAGCGAATCACACAACTTCTCTTATCATTACAACTTACTCATCTATCTATCCATCTATCTGTCTGTCTGTCTGTCTGTCTGTCTATCCGTCCGTCCGTCCGTCTGTCTATCTATCTATCTATCTATCTATCTATCTATCTATCTATCTATCTATCTATATAATATATATATATATAAATATCTGAAAGGGAAATTCATGTCAAATATTTTAAAGGGATATAATATATGTATACCAATGTTCTGATGCTTAAATTATTGGTCAAAAAGAAGAATTAATTACTTCTTATCCTCCTCAATTTCATGTAAAAACAAAAAACAAAAACAAAAAACAAAAAAAAAAAAAAAAAAAAAAAAAACAAAACAAAAAAACCGCCGAGCACTCCCGTTTGCGACATCTTAGTGGGTGCCAGCAGCTCAAGTAATTTTTTGATACCATAACCATGAATTGATGCCATGAATTGAAAATATATCTTGCGAAAAAGATCCAAACATTTTTGATTGACGGACTATTACCATGTCCACAATGCCAAATTTTGGCTTTGAACTTAATAAAAAATAAACTTCTCCTACCGCTTTTATAGGGTCCGCATGGCCCTTTGCCAAAAGTAGCTCACGTGTACAAGTGATTAAAACAAACTCAAAACAATGTCCTGTCAACAACAAATGAACACCACCAAATGTCCACACACAGGTTGGAGCTTGGTTCTGTCTTTGTTAAGTCAGCTGACTTGTGAGTCAGGTAAGGTTATGTGGTGGGCCTCTGTCTTTCCATCTGTCTGCCTTTTGTCCACACTTGATATTTTTTTACTTCATGAAAACATTTGGATGAATCCTTTTCAATCTTGGTGGGGTTCTATCTGGAGCAGGTCACTACTTTCTTTGTTCAAATATTCAATCGCAATTAAGATTTTATATATATATATATATATATATATATATATATATATATATATATATATATATATATATATATATATAAATATGTGTGTGTGTGTGTGTGTGTGTGTGTGTGTGTGTGTGTGTGCATACTAAAGTTCTTCAATAGGTAGTATGCAATGAATACCTGACTTTCAATGAATTTTTGTGTCTCTAGCGTTTGGAAAATAAAATAGGAAAAACATGTATTACCCTTTTCTGTTGGATCAACTTTTGCTCAGTTCTGTAGCGATTATGGAGCAGCCACGGTTCTAGTAAAGTACTGTCCCACAGCGGCATTACGAACAGCCTGCAGTAAAATCAAATTTAAAGAGACAGAAAATTGGCATAATGTATGTTATAATTTTTTCTGTTCGTTTTGGATTTGCGTAGTGATTTTTATGTTTGGAGCAAGTGGGTATGTCTATCCCAAGTGGAGGAAGAAACGCTCGTAATATTATACAACAGGGGGACTGCAATATCACACTTTCGGACCTGTGACTTTACGCTTAAAAAAGCAAATTTCCCTGCTTTTAAAAGATATCAATGCAAAAAGGATATAACATATAATTTCCGAGACAATTAGAAGGTAGCACAACATTGACTGAGGAAGACATATTTTAATAATGAAAGGGCCAAATTGTGGTATAGTCTTCCATCTCATATTATGTAAGCTACAAACTAGCATGAATTATTAAACCTTATCTATAAGTGGCTCGATCCAACCAGTTCGTGTTCAGTCTATGTGCTATGTGAGTAGATGAACTAAATTGATTTTCTTATTACGTTTCTGACAACTAGTTTTATATATTACAATTGTGATCATCTTATATGTGCTTTTTCGCAGCTTCTTTACACCTATAGTATCTGAAAATAGTGCCTTGACAATAATGTATTTTCTTTGTATTCTTAACTCAACACGAACGTAGGTTATTATGCAATTCTTGCCTCAAGTAATTTACTTTTTCCACTTGGTGATATACAGTACTTGTTTTACTTATGTTATAAGAAATATCAATGACCCGCATCTATAACAAGGGTTAGATGAATGACTGACTTCCACGAACTACTTTTTATTAGTTGTGTGCAAAACAATAAAAAAGTGAACCGTTTTATACAAATAAGGAATACAAGCAAAGAAGCAAACGAAAAATAAAAAACAAAACAAAACTCACTCGTCCGTCTTGGCCAGACGTTTGGCTGTTGGAAACCAGATGTGTGACGTTACCCACAGAGAGCCACCAGAGGACCATCATCCAGTTGTATTGCTCAAAGTTGTCCTTACAATTTCAGAATGCATATCCGGGAATCCCAGGCGCCAATGTACACACATCATCTTTCCAGCTATCGCAGGCCAGGTGAAGAAGTCCCACCAGAAGAGGCGAGGATATCACCAAGGGTAGTGCATAGCTTAATTGCTGAATACGCACTTTGGCTGCACTTCTAGCACAGAAATAGCTGAGTATGCCCACCACAAAGTTTACCAGCCAAACATACACCCAGTCTAATTTCATATTCTTTAGCACAGGAATACACACAAACGTATCAGGAGGACAACGTTTGTCATCATGGTCAAAGTTAAATATATCGACGTTTCTATTACGATTAAGCAGCACAGCTAATAATATGGCTAATATGATTTTCCAAAGATTTACACAAATATCAAGCTTTGTTCTTGAGGAATGTATGCTTCGCTTAACTTTGCACAAACGTCTTCCAAGATCACCAAGTCTTGTGTCCTTGTCGATGTAGTTCTCCCACCATCCAAGAGATATTAAAAACAGGGATGTTGGTATTTTGATGACAAGGCCACGAGATACATCATCTTGACTGGTAATATTGGCCACGACTGGCCACACAACTAAAACAGATATTTGACCTAAACATGCCAATATATCTCCAGTGATCCGAAATAGACGAAGATTTTCTCCTGATGGTCTGCTGATGATTCGTAACAAGCTGGGTAAAATAGATACTCCCAGCATGGTGCCGATAGCTTGAAGCACGTTTAATGCCGGCAAAACCGCAAAGAGAAGAAGACTGATCCCAGTGATGTGGAAAGTCTGCATCAGTATGGCCTTGAAAAAAATCAATCCACAGGTTAAACGTTGTGCTATATTAAATTTTACAACATAATTGCTGTCCAGATTGTTCAGTATTTACCTTCATAGACATACAAATACAAACATGATTTATATATTGGGTCTTGGTACTCTCGTCCCACCCTTGAAACAGCTTATCTAAGAGCCCTTGCCATCAAATATTTAAATTTACAAATAGAGTATCTCTTAATATATCCAGGATCTACTTTTACTGAAACAGTACATGAACAAGCTGCGTGATGGCAGCCTGCATGTAAAACTGGTGCAATGCATGACTTAAAAAAACGTCAACATTGGTTCATGCAAGTATACCAGAATGTATGTTTTATTGCGTGGTTTGGTCTATTGAATTGGGACCTGCTGATTAAGCAGACAGCCCAAGGACACGAAGTAAGGGCAGTCAACCAGCCTAGCTCCTACCAAGAACTATGTCATGGCACCATGGCAGTCATATTTAAAGAAATCTGAGCTTGATTTTGAGATATTTAAATAGATGACAAAATTACATATATATATATATATATATATATACATATATATATACATATATATATATATATATAAGATATCTAAATAGATGACAAAATTACATATATTCATATATATATATATATATATATATATATATATATATATATATATATATATATATATATATACATATACATGTATATGCAGATTGCAATTGCAGATATTAAGAAATCAAACTAAAGATGTATAAAATTCGAATATCTGATGTCTAAAAATGGGGATTAAATGTAAAAATGCAAAAACAGCTTGCAACTAAGACATGCAGGTTTAACATTTAAACCAAATTTGAGATATTTAAAATTGAGTTATAGATATATTTAGATAGACAGATATAAATAACTTCATATATATATATATATATATATATATATATATATATATATATATATATATAAAATCCCATCATTGCAACGTAAAACTGTTTCTTTTTTCTAGATTTCCGTCATTCCTATCGTGTCTATATATGTGAATAAAAACGGCTGCAGTTTTGTAATGCCAAAAAGTATAGTGCAATGAAACTGGAACTACTTCTGAGTTGTGGCGCTAATGGAATATCGTGTATGGCATAAGAGCTGTCTGTGAAGGCTTCCAGATACTGTTGATCGGAATATACGAACATGTAAGCAACTGATTCTCAGACTTTCTCTCCCATATCAGATACAGTGCATGTCAGGTTTGGGTGGTAAGGGTGTATCTAAGAAAGGATCATAGATGTCTAAAATTAGGATTAAATTTTAACACGGTTTGCCATAATCTTGAGTGTTATTTTGTGAGTGTGTTTAATTATAATATGTCGGTAATAAGTGGTATATAACTTGTGTTCATTTTTGTCCAACTGATGGTAGAGAGTATCTATCTATAATTATAAATAATGGTGGATTTGCCTTCATAGAAGGACCGACACAGCCTCGCTAATGCTTGTGTGCATTTCAATTCACTTTAAATGTGATTTTGAATACGCTTTTGTAGGGGCAGATCTAGTCATAGGGCAATCGGTTTTCCTGTAAGTTAGTTCATGGTGGTGCCCAAAGCGAAAAAGGTTGAAAATTTATACTCAGTGCAGTCAGACAGCGTAGCAATAAAGTTGATATGGATTTACACCTACTATATATTGCCAAATTTATTAGCACCAAATTAAACTATTTAATGCTTAAGGGGGCTAGGTAGAACAATCTTGCCCACTGATTTTCAGGAATTAGTCACGAAAAGGTTCACAGGGGACACCAGCGCAAGTAGTGGTTACACGTGAACAGTCCTTCCATATGTCAAAGATACGACCTGTCCTTCAATATATCAAAGATACGACCTGAAAGTTTGACCCTGCTATGAAACTAATCCGAAATATATACATTCTCGACAAAGGAACTATCAGTGACTGGCATAACAATTTAGACAACATTGTGCCATTCAATTTTAATAATTTTTTTCTGTTTTTTTTTTTTTTTTTTTTTAGCTATGCCTATATTAGATGATATGTGGGGGCTACTATGCATGCCTTAAATTTCTACGCACACTGAATTGTGGTATATTCAGTACACCTGGCCCACAGACGAGTACCTTACTGAAGAATACAAAAAAAGAAGTTAACTAAATAATATTGAACAGAAATATGCAGCAGGAAATTTCCACTCATTCTCATGCAAGTTCGTCAACGATCAGAACCTGCCATCGCACTGTATAGCCGTGTCAATGCCAGTCTCTGGTATTTTAAACAGAGCTGACCCTACCTGGTGTATCACAATTTTGAAATGCGCAAAAATGTATGTTGATATAAGTGCTTTTTAAACAGAGTTTAGTACTTTGACTTTGTAATGGACTATTCCAGTGTAACAAGTCTTTGCACAGTCTTAGCATAAAATTTAATCATCTAAAATTTAAACGAATTGTCGGATCTTAATCCCGCACATAGAAGAGGAACAAATAGCACCCTATGAGCATTTTGCTTGCCTGGCGTCTCAAACTTATGATACATCATCCAGCAAAGACCAGATCATATGGCACGGGACAAATTGGTTCACTTCCAGAAGCGCACCCTGCTTTGTTTACATTTTGTGCTCAACCAGACCGGCCAGATTACAAGTGGAAAAATCAGAAAGTAAAACACAGGATGTGCTTGGGTTTTATGGAACATCAAACCGCCAGCAACCTTAAAATGTATGTTTCACAACTGATGTGACATTGTAGGTAAACGATTTGTACTCTTCAGTACAATCTATGCTCTAATCACTATAGCGTCAGCCGTGGCATCCGTTGTAACCATGAAAGCGTGGGTCAGGCTTTACCACTTCCTGACTGGACAATCAGGCCAATAATGGAATGTTTAATTAATAACGATCTGCAAACGTTCAGTACAACTCGGTATGATCAGGTCTAATGTAATGAGTTTGTACATGTTGGCACAAAAAGGAATAAATATGCCCCTAAACTTCTTGAAAGCTGATAAATGTGCTTTGTTTATTTTCGTTTTTTCTTGTTTTCTTTTTTCTTTTCATATCTGCACGCATTATTTCAGTGTATCTAGTAGTAGAGCAAAAAGTGTAATATCAAGTGGCACACAAAAATGTCTAGAACAGTGTTAATGGTTTTTATTCGTTAGCTGCTAATAAAGCGGGACATAAACTTGTAATACCGTAAACCAACGCTAAAAATACAATGGGTGAGAAACAAATTACACGGAATTTTATACCGCGTTTGAAGTGTACAAATAAATAGTGGAGAGCTGTACCAGTGTAACAAATACTCTGTGTATGTATGTATGTATGTATGTATGTATGTATGTATGTATGCATGTATGTATGTATCTGTCTGTCTAAAGTCTGTCCGTTCATCCATCTGCCCGTCTATCTATCTATCTATCTATCTATCTATCTATCTATCTATCTATCTATCTATCTATCTATCTATATTTATTTAGCATTTTAACACATTGTTGTCCTTGCACATGCATGTACGAGGCACTTTGTATTATTCTGAGAGTCTAAAGGACATATTTGGCTTTGTGGAACCGGTTAACATATAATTTAGTGCATGTTTTTGCTCTGAAAAGTGAAATTAACTGAAACCTCTGATCAGCTGAAACTATTGCTCAAATCTATTATACAGCTTCTTGGCATATAGATAGTTTTGTATTTCATAATTTTGTGTATATGCCGGATTAAAATAATGATTCATAACTATTGGAGTATTTATGACAAATACAAGGCATTCGACCATGAAAATGCGAAATCTCGTTGAAAGTAAGCAAGCATGCTGTATCCAAATTTCAAAGAGCCCATAAATTCGACCCCGCTTAGCAACTTAAACACGAAACTGTTTCCAATATGACCACACGTGTTGTGATAACCCCTGCAAAGAATGGTCCATAGTTTTCTCTGAAGCTTAAAAGACAGTACAAATTCACCATGCCTTTTTGGTATGGTCCCTGCTTTTTTTTTTCCTGTCGCATTACATTTTATTATAGGCTCTGTCTCTTTTTCTTTCTTTTTTTTTCTTAATTTGATATAATTTTGACATTTGTGTGGAAAGAAAAGTATTGCATGATACCAAAACAGATTCATTTTTCTTCGGTAAGCCATATATATATATATATATATATATATATATATATATATATATATATATATATATATATATATATATATCCATTTCCTTCATTTTAAATTGCGATCTTCTGATTTCTCTTTCTGCATGAGCCCGTTGAGCTCCTCATGTAAAACTGAAACTGCCCTTTTTCTTTCAGTTTGTCTGCTCTTCAAAAGCTGCAGGGACCAATGTTTAACTGGCGTTACATTTATCACCTGTATCACAGAGAGTAATGCCCATATAACACTGTTTGAGTGATCTAATTCTTACAGGTGTTCCTTTAGGATGAGTTCCATAATGACAAAGCTTTTCATTATACATCACTGATTAGAGTTTTAGAGGTAAAAAGAACTGAATAATGTATATATCTATATCTATATATATATATATATATATATATATATATATATATATATATATAATTATGAAGTGGTGCAAAAGAGCATACTTGTGCTTATTCACTGCTGTTACTAGGCGTCACGTTATAATTACAATATATATTTAAATCTAACGCCAGATATATATATATATATATATATATATATATATATATATATATATATATATATATATATATATATATATATATATATATGTTAGCATAGCTCAAATTGAAATTGTTCATTCCTAACATGTTACATTATGTAAATAGTTTGATCATGTTAAAAAGATTCAGCTTAGTGAATGACTTTTCTTTCTCACCATATGAAATGTTTGGAGTTTTCCACTTGATACAAGTACACTCCCTAACTTCCTATGGTTTGAACAGCCAAAAAATTTAGTGAAAATTTTCTGAAAAGCTTCAGGGTACAAAGCATGCAGAAATACAAAAGCAAGGGACACTAGTAAATGTATTTTCAACGAGGAAATTTTGTCTGAGCTGGTAAGGCAAAATACCTAATATTTCGCCATGGCTCTCATTCATTGTAAATGAAAAAAGGACTGCAGACAGAAATTACCAGATACGGATTATGCACAGTTTTGAATGTTTAAGTGATACAACTATACACACTAATGTATCTACAAATCATTAAACATAGTGATACCCACTAAAGCGTTGGCCACTCTTGTTGGAACTGTGGTCTATTTGAAGCATATGGACAATCAATTGCGTAAGAACGACAAACGTAAGATTAGGCACACTCTGACTCATAGTTAATACAAGTTACAAATACAGAGACATAAGCTTGTTTATTTGTACACTATTAAATACAATGGTACATACCAAAAGGAGGGTCCGCAGTGTTGGAGCATCGGACTTGATGAAACACATCGACCACAAATTGCGTAAAATTACGCAGAAGTATGGTGTGCACATTATGAAAAGTAAACACCAGATCCATCGAACTGTAACCACGTCACAAACAGAATAGGAAGATCGGCGAAGTAGAATGGCATTTTTTGTATGATTTGCACACCAAGGAACTGTAACATGTGGGTTCCATGTTGGTCTCTCTAGTATGCAGTTGTCTATGAATGCCACCGTATTGTTTGCTCCTTTTATTTGCCATGTGAAGCAAGTTGTGCTAAGATTCGTGCGAGTGCTTGCAGCGGCATACAGAATTGTTGCTTTGTTCACCATTGAACCACCTAGCAAGACTAAAAAGACGAATATAATTGTAACCACTTTGGACAACCTCTTCAAATAATCAGTCCAGTTCCCTGAAGATGAACGGTCTTCTACGCTGTTGTAACTATGGAAAACGTCCCATGGCGCGGATTCATCTTCTCTGAAGTAACAAAATGTTGTTCTTTGTTAATAACCTAGATTTCTTTTGAGAGGATTAGAAAAATAGCCTATGGCTCCTACAAGTTTCAATATGTGTTGTGAACATCCACAAATATATACAACTATAATATATGATATATCTATAAGCTTGATCAAACTACACTGTTTCATCACCTAACATGAAAGTATTACATTTGTGATCCTGGTCAACATCAGATATTAAATAATTGAATAAACGAATGAATGAATAGGAGAACACATAAATGAATGGATGGTGTGACTGACTGAATGAATTACTGAATGAATAAATGAATGAATGCATGAATGAATGAAGTCTGTCTGCTCACTTTTTAAATTTCTCATATAGAATGCTACCAAGAGAATTTTCATAATGGAATTTCAATGACAGAATTGATTGTAACCCCTATAGCGCAACACAAATTTTTGATCTATTTTGGACCTATCCATGCGAATGTTGGAGGCAACAAAATTTATAGAATAAAGTAAATAAACTTTAATTCTGCAACTGCGTTATTCGATGATGGTATGTTTACCGTCATTAAAATTCTTACTTGTTCTTGTTAGCATCTGTCTTGGGTTTGTCTTCGTCCTTGTCATCTGCAGACATGTTAACCGATATATCTGTCTGTTTTTTTGCGTCAATCTGCAAACAACATCCCATGACAAATTAATTTTGCATTTTATAACATTTGAACGACACCATATATTGTTGGATCAACCAGTCTCCAAAGAATGCCACAATTCGTACCATTTCTGCAACATTTGAAGTGGAGAAACACTGAAATTGGTCTGTTTAACTGACAAAATTAAGCTTGTCTTCTTAAAAATATTCAAGATGAAAAGAAAGTGAAAAGTTCAGCATGCTGCAATACGTGTAGCAGCTTTATACGGATTTTATTTAATCAATGGAAAATACTGAATTTTCGTCCCGTAGATAGTACATAACGGAAATAAGCTCACGCTAGTGAAAAAATGGACAAATAACCACAATGCCACCGCCCAATTATGAAAGCAGTAATATCTAAAAAAAAATGCACATTAACTGCTAGAACCTCTCTTAAATTTGAGGCAAATACCTACGCACTATCTTTGACATGATCTCTATGAGATCATACACAATAAAAAACCACATATATCCCATTACAAACATAACCCAAGAAACGATGGGCAGGAGGAGTATGGAACTCAGCCTACAACCTGCAAAGATGCGCCCAGCATGAAAAAAAAAACTATTGAGACAGCCCAGGTCTTACATATTGGTTTTGCTGTCTTTGAGCCCAAATAGTGCATGTAAGCATAAGAATGATTTCAGAACTTCGATTTAAAAACTACATGTAATTGTATAAACATTTAATTTATGCTTCTTTATGGTGATTCGTAGCTGTTGATCACATAGCACATATAGTCTTGTACGGTAGGGGAACACTAGACAAACACACATTATGCCACCCTGAGTTTCTATCACAGATTGCCCATTGTGCGGAGAAAGAATAATGAATGGAACGTGAAGATATTAATGTGATATGATATACATAACTTCCACAAGACTGCTGGGGTCACCGTCATATGCTGAATCATCGTGCAACTTTTCCCAATCCATATTGGTTATATTTTTTTGTATTTTGAAAAGTGTCAAAGGCTTTTTAGTGACTTCAAGACGTGCTTAGATATAATAGTATGAAAAGGGTATCTTTGCATTTTTCAGTTCACGATTCTATGTTCCATATGAAACAGATTTTTGTTTTTATATATATACCACCATTTTTTTCAGTTTTACCCATTGACAGCATTTTTATAAAGTATGAAGATGTGCACTTACGTGTAAGCCCAATTTTTTAAGTGCCTGCTGGAAAGTAAAAGGGAAAATAATCAGTGAACATTACATTAAATCATAATCTGTATCTAAATCTGTACCTAGTTTATTCAGTATTTATGTAGCTTTATTCATGTGACGTTTCAGTCAGAAGAACCAATCGAACTCCAGCAACCACATTCCTTCCTGGTTCCAAAGATTATCTTTATATTCGGTGGTTTTTTTTTGTTTTGTTCTTCTGTTAAGATAAAGTCATGAAATACAATAGTAAGCCTACCTGGTAAAAACCTTTTAGACAAAAACAGTGACAGAAATGATATACTTCGTACATTTTGAGAAATAATAAAATGGCCATCTTCGTAATTTTGCCACCTTACAGGTCCATAAAGATGGTCACAATACTGCCAGTAGGTTTGTGCTTTGGCAGAAGTGGTCACTATTCTGAATGTAGAGGGATGGAATCGGCTGGTGGTTTTTTTGCGGGGCAATGTATAGTAGCAGTTTGTCATGGAAAGGACATTTCGGTCACTTCAAATGTCTGTCATGTTAATTGTCTACTCACAAATTGCAAGTTTATATCCAGGTACAGACAACATGGTTTTAAAAACATTTTCGACAAAAAAAATTTTAATGGGGTTATATTTGTAGATGTTGAGGACCAAAAATGTGTGTTAGGAACAGGACAGGTCTCGGAAACGTAAGGTTTGTAGACTTTGAGAATAATATATGATATTTTATAAATTATAATATTGCCTTTTATCAATGAAAAAATCTGGCTAGACAATCGAGCAAGAAACATATTTCTTCATTTTTTTTTTTTTTTAGTGTGGTGTGGTGTTGTCAGATCTTTTCATGGACAGGACACCAGTGGATGTCAAGAACAGGACACACTTTTTCGGTGTGGTAACAGCATCATATAATAAAAGGTACAATCAAAGATTGATGTCAAACTTCCAAACCAGATCATGCTAGTAGACTACAAATCTGTATAAAAATGTAAAAGTCTGTACTCAGATCCTGTCATTAAAACAAACCTACAGAGAGACCAAATAATTAAGATCCCAGGGTGGTTTAATCTATGAAGGCTGTGCCAAAAATATCTTTTGTTCTTTATCTGAAGGGTTAACAGCTGGTATGTTGTCATCAATGCAGTTACAAAAAATCAATATCTATATGAGAAAATCGACGAAAAGCTATGAGTAGTTTCTGTGCACTACTTCACGTGGATCATCTGTTTACTTTGGTATTGTAATCTTGTACGGTGTTTAAACAGCCACCACCCATGCTGACTGGCCCCTGACAAGGGCAAAGTCACTGCAAGGGGCGGGGGGGGGGGGTGGCAGCACACTTGATTGGATGCATTTTATTAGTCGAAGAGAGACACGCCAAAGGCACTAGTTCCCGTTTGCTATTACAGAGATTGATGACATTATTGGCAATCGAGAGGTATTTTGCACAAAGTGATTTATCTGAATGAAGCATAAACTGTGTCACGAAACTTGGCCAGCTTGACAGGCTCTATTGTTAAAACTTCAAAGCTTGCCAAAACTTAACACGATTAAACACCTTGCATACTGAAGAATTGGCATTGTTACGGTGTTTGCTCATGAACTCAATGTTTTCCAAGCCATTGAGAGCCATCTATTTGATAATGTTCACTGGGGGTATATATGTGATTTTAGCCATTTCGCTAACCAAGGAGCATATAATAATAATAATAATAATAATAATAATAATAATAATAATAATAATAATAATAATAATAATAATATTAATAATAATGTTTATGGCGCCCGCGAAATTGGGGAATACCACCTATAAATACAAATGAATCATATATATAGCAAGATTGTTGTAGAAATAGAAGGCATGTGAATCATAAACAGAGTGTCACACTGCATCCACGTACAAACATGGATACTGTGGACGCACCGTCATTGAGTATACCGGATTGCTGCATGGGCAGTGCAGGCGACAGGGGTCTAGTGTCGCGCCCCTTGCAGGATATGAGGTTTCGAAATGTGGAATCAGGAATGAGTGCAAGACTCATTCATGGGTGAGTGGCTCATGTCTAGGATTCTGCCTATAATTGACCTTTTGTCTCTGCAACCGTGAACAATATACTAAGCGAAATAAGTGGCACAATAAAAAAGTTGTGGAGCAGCTCACCTTAAAACATCGATTGAAAAGGGATAAAGTTTGAACATTAAAATGTTCAGAAATATGAGGGATATTCAAAGCAAGCAAAAGTGAAGTATTACATGAGCATTTTTCGATTCCTAGATAACGCTTTACAGATGTACCTTGTATCAATTGAGGTATTGAGAGATACCCATTAGAAAATGACAGAGTGTCCATCCTATATGTTACTGTAGGGGAACATATTGTTTTTCACAAGTTGGGCTTCACCGTAGTATCCAGGCCCTGGTAAGACAAACCAATGTTGCCAAGGCCAAAATAGCTCTGTCTACACTGCTTTGTGTGGTTTTCAATATGGTCTTTACAAGTAATCTTATTATCAAAGTGCATCCCAAGAATGTTAATACTTCCACATGCACTCAGAAGTTCACCATTAAGGTAGATACATGGAGGTTCACGATAAAGTTGTGAACCCATAACAATAAATTTAGACTTCGTAGGTTTAAAGTTAAATTTCCATTTCTATCTGTACTTGGTACAGATATTAACCGGGCTTTGGAGACCAGACAATGTACCGCTAAATAAAGTTACATCATCGAAATAGCCACAGCGCTGTAGGATGAATTTCCGATGTGGATCCATTATTTGTAGAGTAACAGATTGCAACATTTCTTCCATAAAATAGTGGACAAGTAGGGAGAGTGAATACTCCCCTGACAAACACGTTTTCTTACTTGTAAACTGCAACTAATATTGCCATCCCGTGTCGCTATACTATATGATTTCTTGTGTCATTGAAATAGTAATACCAACGAGACTTCGGAAAATATCAGTTAGTTTAGATAGAAAAGACCGTCGTGCCATATGATTTTTAAAAAAATTGAACATCAAATTCATATAAGTAAATAGGAGAATTTCTATTATTATTGTAAGATATAGCGTCATGGATTAATGCACACCCAAATAAGTGCTACAGCCTTTTTTGGAGGCAAGTTGTATATCACTGACATCTCTTTCCGGAATCATAAATAGTTCAGCAAGTTTGTATATACATAGCTCATCAATTTTGGTCGGTAATTCTCATGTAAATCAGGGTAAAGTGTACTTTTCTCCAGAATTAGAACAATGATACATGTTGAAAAAAAAATTGCTAAATACAAAAATATATGTTGAGATGACAGAGTATAATTCAGCTTAATAATTAATTAATTAGATTTGTCATACAGAAACTGTTCGGCCATGATGCTATCACAGTCAGGAAATGAATTTGTCTTCAGCCATTTTATGTAAACAGAGACCATGGCAGCTCTGACCTCGTATTTTTCTCTTTCAACAGCAGATTGTGGTAATTCATTGTATTTATGCTCAAAAGTATCAGTTACACACATTTTGGTCTGCACTTAGAGTCTCAGTTGTGTCATTAGCAATAGAAGCATAAAACGTCTAGTATATCATATGAGCATAGCGATGAGTTAGCGCTTTTCTGTTACAATTTTTTTAATACATTTCCTGCAAGAATTCATTTTCTGTTCATGGAATAGATTATTGCTTTGATTGTACTCGACATAACACTAATCTCTTTTGCACTGCCTGTATATCTTTTGGAACTTCTTCTTGACACCTTTGTAACATTCGAAAACAATAGCCAGTCTGGGTTGACCATTCTGCGTCCAGATATCCCACCAAGACATTTTTTTTAGGTTACTCTTATGTGAAAGGAGACTCCATTCAGGCCTTTTTGTCTAGTCGATCATCTTTGCTGCAATCTGACTATTTCATAAATTTCACAAAAACGATGTAGGCCTACTTTACTCTTTTGCTGTAAACTTAGCAGACTGACAAGTCGGGAGAACTAAAAGGTGATAGGCCTAGCTGGCTTCTTTTTAGTTTTTGGCAAAAGTAATGAAATTTGTGTTTTGGATGGTTAGGCCTATAGATTTTGGAAAAGAACTAGTGTTTGCAGTTAATGATGAATATTTCTAAGGTTGAGAGGACCGGTTTAAAACCACCAGTTACCTTTTATGGGTGACTGCCTGTCTCAAGTCAGGAGTGAAATTTCTTTCTTCACATTGGTATTGGAAGAGAAATGTTGATGCTTTGGCAAGTCTGAAATCTCTTTGCTGTCATCGTTGGGTTAGGAATCAATGAATAGGGATCATTTTTTCTGTGCTATTTCATAGCGATCTGATAAGCAGACAGCAGCACAATTAACCTGTGCATGTGTATTACGCTGTCTGGTCATTTTGGGCTATTAACACCACACATACTAGCACAATGTAAATACCAGCTTTGAAACTTCAGGAAAATGTGTAAACTTAAATTGAAATAAATCATTGGATTTGACATTTCATAATTCCCAATAGCACCCTTTGCACCTTGTTAACTGATCTCAATATGGCATTTATCGTAAACCCATAATTATGTGGTGCACCTCATGTTTCTTGAATACCATGACATCTTTCAGAAAATTATCACTTATGTTTTCCTAAAACGCTTGGACATTGTCTGCGTTCTTATCACTATTATTGTTACTTTCTTTCATGTAGTGTACAGGTTAAATTGTTCATACAACTGTAAAAATTGTATCGTCACCCTGCGTGATCCGTTTTCAATAATTATTGCCATCACTAGAACTTTACATGCTACCAAGCCTTCTCTATACTTCGGGCTCAAGCAGCATGCATTGAATCAATATATTGTTTTCTTGATCAAATGTTCATGAGTATTACTATACTTTAGGTGCCTATATTGCATGTACATTATAGCTGCATGTATGGCTCTAATTATGGTCTGTTTCATCATCACCAAATCACGTTTGACAATTAGTTGTGTACATGTTACATCTAGTTCCACATGTTGAGAGGATTCAACTCCTGACAATCCTCATATTTCTTCACTTGTACGCAACACATGTTATTATATTTCTTGGTACTCCCTTAAACATGCACTGAAACTCCTATGGTTATTGGGTCATTTTTTTGTCTTTCAAAATGCTTATGACAATTTTTCATGTAACGATATTGCTGATGGTGTCATTAGCAATCCATGGATGACATAGCAGGTCGGCGATTTATTTGTGACTCAGCATTTTCAGCGATATTTGGGCGACTCAACGTGGTCTGTCTCTGTTCATGTTTTGAAAGTCTGAAACCATAACCTCACACTTATGACCGCTTTGCTATTTGTTTAGTATTCTTTTCGAAACAATCTTGAAACAAACACATCGATCTTCCAAAGATACAGTACTCAGGTATATTGCTTCAGCACATCTGTCGAGCAAGATCAAGATCCACGTATACTTAGGTACATTGATGTGACTATGTACTTATGTTAACACCGACTTACTTGGCATTTAACTTTACTTATCGTCAGATCAATTAATTTTGTAAGCAACATCTCTTAATGCTCTTGAAAATACTGTGTATCATTTGGGAGTTTTCGTCACTACATTGTATATTTTGCACCATGTAAAATGAGCCGTTCGTACTTTTTGCAGTGTTGTTTACTTGATTTGTTTCTTTCTATGTCCTTTTTGTAGTGTATACAATTCATACTGCTGTTCTTAGACACATACATCAAGTAATATACGCTTACGTCTCACAGTGTTCAAAAATGTAATTTCCTTTCCCCTCCAAGAACCGCCATAATGGGTATATGGTTACAGCACACTACAGAGCAGTGATTGGCCAATTCGGTCATGCTATTTGGGTTTTGGGTTTAAACATGCACAGCTCTATGGCTCAATATCACGATGAACTAGTTTCCTCTTTCTGCCTTCTAACATTCCTGTCCCTTAGACCTATTCTTGTAGTATTTTGGAACCTGTGCCATATTATTTAACTTTGTACAAAGCTCTTTTCTCTGACATTCACCCCAACCCAGGGCCACCTGACAATAACTTGCAACTGTTTTTTTCAGTCTGCCATACTAAAGTACGCAGCATTAAAAGTGAGGGTACACCTAATGAATGTCACCTCTTGGCTGAGGCTGAGAAAACTGATGTTATTACCCTCCCTGAAACTTGGCTTGACCCTACCTTTCCTAATGATCTCTTGATTATAAATTGTTTTCCAACCTCCCCTACGCAAGGATCGAGAATCAGTCAAAGGCAGTTGCACTTGCACTTTATGTTAAAAGCCATCTACCTTTCACCAGACGTACCGATCCGAATCGCCCAACAGAGAAAGGATCTTGATTAAAATCATATCCACAAATGCTGTGGTATTCATAGGCATATAATTATGCCCTCCTGGTAAGGCTGCAGCTAAAAGACACCTATTAATTGATACTCTCTCTAAATCTTTATCCACTGCAGTGGAAATCAATTCACATATCCTTATACTTACTGGTGATTTAAATGGTCGGTGCCAATCCTGGGACTCTCTCCTCAACGACAATGAACTTGGTCGGCGAATGTTTGAGATCGTCATGCAGGACAGCTTGTGTCAACTTATATCTGGATCTGCCTCCCTAC
This sequence comes from Hermodice carunculata, assembly GCA_964020975.1. NCBI lineage: Eukaryota > Metazoa > Annelida > Polychaeta > Eunicida > Amphinomidae > Hermodice > Hermodice carunculata. Next base: position 34,501,926 of record OZ026628.1, on the reverse strand, counting down.
CGAGTACTCTGAAAGTTTACTCGACCTTATGCTCACGAATTATCCAGGGTTTATCCTAAATTCGGGTATGTTATCACCCATTTCAATATCTGGTCATGCCATAACCTCACGGCAAATTAGGTTTATATATGTATATATATATATATATATATATATATATATATATATATATATATATATATATATATATATATATATATATATATATATATATATACATATATATAACTCTTGCTGGTTTGTCTTACCAGATTTACACACTGATAAAAAGCAATTTTATTGATTATAAAATGTCATATTTCATTCCCAAAGTCTATAAACCTCATGTTTACCAAACACTGTCCTGTCTCTGGCGCATATTTTGGTCTTCAAAGTCTACGAATGTGACCTCGACAAAAATTCCGTCGAAAATGATTTTTAAACCGTAGAGCCTGTACTTGAATATAACATTGAAATTTATAGGTACACAATAAAACATGACAACAATTTAGAGTCCCTGAAACGTCCTGTCAAACTGCTATTGTGTGATGCCCCACAATTAAAAACCACTAGCTGAAGCTGGGAACGTAATGGGTTTACCCCGAATCCATCGCTCTATACACAGAATTTTTACGACTTTCCCCTTGCAAAATGACTATTGGTAGTATTTTATACCAAATGTTTGGATCTTTCAGGTGACAAAAATTGCAAATCTGGTCATTTTATTATTTCTTAGCAAGTGGGATGTGTATCATTTCTGAAACTGCTGTTGTCTGAACTACCTGTACTTTATCGGCTGTCTGCTACGATGTTTTTATCAGGTAGACTTACTGCTGTATTTTATTTAATACAAAGAAAAACTCAACAAACCTAATTCTGTAAGCCCATGTACCGTTTGAACACTATCAAGTCCGATATTCTAAGAGAAAAGTCCTATTCCGTACCATTTACTGAAAAAAATTATTGTTCTAAATCATAAAAGCAAATTAATTTATGAAAGGAACAAATCATATTCATAAAATTTGAAATTTAGAAGAAAGTTTTAGGCATTATTAGCCTTTAAAAAAATCGGGTCATCAGCGAGGAACCAGCGCAAGAGTTGTTTCGGTGCCATTAATCCCCGGACAAGTCATTCTGCTAACTGGCGGCACCATGCTTGCATTTCCAGTACAAACATCCCGAGCTGATGTATTACGGAATAAAGCGAATATGATGTTCCTTTGTTAATAGGCCTACTTAAAAACGTAGCCCACATGACATAAATATGATGAAACTACACCTTACACTCATGATAAGGCCTAACAAAATTGAATAATAAAATAATAAACCATCCCACACTTACCTACAGCGCCTGGTGTTACAACAGACCCGGCGAGGCCTACCTGACGGACTGATCAGATCAAACCAGCTCTTCAACTTCGAGTAAAACGCAAATGTAACGACGTGACTTAAAAGATCTCATCTTAACACAAAAACAAAACCGAAAACCACTGAATATAAAGGTAATCTTTCCAACCAGGAAGCGATCTGGTAGCTGGGGTTCGATTGGTTTCCTGGCTGAAACGTCATATAAATAAAGCTACATATAATATGAATATAAGGCAACAACACAGATAATTTTTATTTGTTTGTGTAACGTTCTCTGATTATTTTTTCCAACTTTTCTTTTTCTGACTGCATTTAAAACTCGGGCTCGTGCATAAGTGCCCATCATCACACTTTATAAAGACGCAGTCAATGGGTAAAACTGACAAATGGTGGTTAACATACAATAGTTTTGTTTCACATGCAAGAAAGAATCTTGAGCTGAATAATGCAAAGATATCTGTTAATTATATTGTGTCTAAGCTTACCATGATGTCAATAGAAAGCTTTGGACACGTTCAACATCACAAAAATATAAACAGTACGGATTTGAAAGAGTTACACGCTATTTCAGCATATGAAAGTGACTCCTGCAGCTCTGTGCAAGATATGTACATCATGTCACATTAATTTCTTTACATTCCATTCATCCATTCATAAAAATTTGCCTTTTTTTTGCACGCCGGGCAATTTTTGACAGAAAGTGAGGTTATCTTAATGTTTGTTTGTCAAGCGTTCCTCTACCATAGCAAAATATTTGTCCCACCAGATCAGCACCTAGGAATCACGATAAAGAAGCATCAATAAAAGCTTTGTGCAATTACATCTACTTTGAAATCTCGCTATGTGGGCTTAAGACAGCATATCAAACATGCCAGACCTGGGCTGTCACAGTTGGGGTCGGCCATGCTTGGTGCATTTTTACAGGCTGTCGGCTGAGTTCAATAGTCCTCCTGTCCATGATGTCTTGTGACATGGTGGGGGGGGGGGGGAGGGTCCAACTTACTTCCACCTCATGCAGCCTGATCTTCTCCAAGGATGACAGGATGAGGGGAGTGATAAGGGAGGCATAAGCACTTGTTCTCAGCTCCTGGAAAGGGTGTCCACTGCAAGACAAGGGTCAGAAATGATTTTCCCTCAAGGAAGACGGGTCTTTTGGAGGGGTGTCCCAAATGTCCTACATGGAAGTGAGCTCACGCAAATGCAGCGACGACTCTGTGCTGACCACCTGGTGTCTGCATGGCAAAAGATTGGCTTCAGTTCTTCCAATACCTGCACACAGTGCAGCCTTATGCACCTGCCCGCACACCAGAGCAGGAGTGTCTCCGTCAATGCGTGCAGCCACATATGTGGATGCTGTCTGAATGTCCAAGCAGACCAGTACATGTTGTAAAGACAAGTCCAGCTTGGAATTCTCAAAAGCCATACACACAGCCTCTAGCTCAACCCAATAGATGGAACAAGGCTTACATTGAGGAAGCCAAACTCCAAATACAGCTCTGCAGTTCATTTTACCTCCCCATCCCTGAAGTGACCCATCCATGTTAATAATTTATTTGTGGATGGAACAGAGCTAGTGTCTAACCATACATCACACTGTTCATGCTGCGCTACCATATTCTTCACAGAAAAAAATCCATATTCATGAATTTTTATACCAATAATGAGACTAAAGGTCAATACAGCAAAAAAAGATTCAGGAATTATCAAAACATCAACATAGTAGCGATTGACAGAGTTTCTTGGATAGTGGTTGCTGTGTGCACCTTTGGCTCCCTCCCCATGGTGACCCAAAAGTCAAGCGACTTGTGCATGTCCTTTTAGGTTCTTTGTTGCTCCTTATTTATGTTAATGATCTATACACAGTATGTCTAGATAGTTTTGCTTACTTTCTGCCGATGATAGTAGTAAATGTTTCGAGATAAAGGTTTGGAAAGTTTATTGGAAAATGTTGATGTAACTCTAGTTTCAGCTATTTTGTGGGAAGCACATTTTTTTTCCTAGCAAATAGATTGTCGCTTTATTTAGGTGAATCAGAGAATAGTGTTTCTCATATGAGAAACAATAAGAATATCAATTTTGATGATATTCAGATTAATATTCAGGATTGCAAGATCCAACATGTATTTCAAGTAATGTTGTTCAAAGCATGGCTAGAAGACCTATTGAATTGGAATTTACACACAGCGTATATTAATAAAGTTAATGCGTCTCTCAGGTTCTCCTCAAACGTGGTGGAAATATATCTTGTAGAAGGCTAAAACAAACTTGTTCGCTAGGTGGTGCTGCTGAGGACCTCTAAAATTTAGCTCACCTAATTTCTCAGTGAGCTGAGCTTTCAGGAGGCGGAAGCCTGTCGTCCTTCCACAATTCGCATTTTCGACTTCTCAAACCCGTCAGCCAGATTCACTCCAAACTTGCTGGCAATGTATCTTGGGTGGCATAAGTCAGAAAGTAACAAGGGTGTTTCCTACCGATTGGAAAGTCTTTTTTTGTGTCGTAAAACCAATGGTCTGCATTGAACAAAGCTATTATTGAAAAGGCATTATGTAGAATCTATCAACTGTGTAAGCTTTATATTAACATTTTGGGCATTTACTAAGCGACAAATATGCTTTCTTTGAATATGAATTAACTTTGATTTATGGCTTACCGTAATGTTCAAATATTGTGCCGATTATTTCTGAAAGAAAAGTTTTAACTTTACCCATGGGTCGATTTCTGTACAGTGTGGAAGAATAAAAATACTTTACAGATTTTTTGGGGGGGCTAATAAATCTTTGAATTTATATATAAATTCAGAATAATTGCTAAAATTACAAAAGCAATTCATTTTACAGTTTCTAGAAACTGCATCACACTTTCTGCGAAAAAAGATTTCTAATTGCAGTCAAACACATTGCTACTTTTTTATATAGATGTTTTGATGCTTACTTTGAAGCACCTGCTATGGGTGTAAATTTAAATTTGGTGGGGGGAGTCCTCTTTGTCTTTTTTATATTAAAATAACTCATCATCTCATTGTTATGTGTATCAATCAAATTGTTAATAGCTTGTTTGGGTAATTTATAAATGTCTTTTCCTCACATTTTAAAAATATTGTTTATACCAAGTTTATGTTTCAAACCATCCATATAATATTTTTTGCAGAATTGCTACCTGCATTATCAATGGTAGTGATAACCAATATTTTGTAGTTCTTTGACTGCTTTGTTTACTTCAAGCTGCTTTAAATTTGCCATACCTTAATTCTTAATCTAGAATTTGTAACGAAAAATTTTATTTGTAAATACCCCTTTCAAGTTTGGTAACAATGCTTCATATTTCTGTTATTTCATTTTTTTTCTTTGCCCATTCCATGTAGTATGAATCAAATGCATTACATGTATCATAAAAAAATACTGTTTATGTTCACCTTATGACATATTCAAGATTTTATACCTTTCTTTATCAATTCTTTTGAAATTGAATTTTATATTTTAATCCAAATTAACTGTAAATAGATGTTTGTGGTACGTATCAACAAAGTTGGGTTACTTATTGTGAGACATACAGTCACAATTTTGACTTGATGTAATATCCTCAAAGGGTAACTGAAGCCGAAAATTTCTTGCAATCCCTGATATTTTGCCCAATTTTATTGCCATATTTGTAGGAAATAATGGGGGATTCTTCATTTTGAATTCCCCGGGAATCATGTTGGGAACAAATTTCAATTTGAGAAGGGACTGATTGTGCATAGAATAGATAATCTTGCATTTGAAATAAATGCTGCAAAACATTTGATATAATTTTACTTGTAATCTGGTTTCCGAATAATTGTTGTGTACACTCCCCCCCCCCCCCCCCAATGAAAAAGGGAAAGGTGTGTCCAGTGTAACTGATATCCAAGTATTCATTGATTCTGGTTATATATCGAACAGATATCAGTTAAAGAGCTATCAGTGATTGATCCATGCCATCATAGAAAGCCTGTAGTAAATTTTGAATGAATCTTTTGTTTCCACGTTACTAACTTGCCTGTTTTTTTCCGTGATTTTCTTTACCCATCACATACTTTTCTTCTTCCTTTAATACCGGCCTGATTATTGTGAAGAAATGTGTTACTGTTATCAAGAGGTGCAAAGTCTAAAGTCCAAACATCCCGAAGCCTGCAATTCTGCCATCGAGTCCAAAGGCAAAATTTGAATTGTTCTCTTTTCATGGAACCCTTATATATTTGGTAACAATTTGAACATTCAGGCATTTTCTGCACATATTGCAGTGCAGTAAGTGTTCCAAGTGTAGTGAAACTGATGTTGGTTTTTTATAATTGTCTGATGAATATAGTTTGTTATTGTGAAAGCCATGTCAGGTTGGCTCAAAGTGTTTAATGTACTCTTTCTCTGTCTCTCTCTTGTATAAATAATTAGCATCTAAATCAACTGACTGACAAGTTGAACTACGTCTGATTACAAATGAAAAAAAAATTAAAACTGTTACAGGAAAAACAGTTATACTTACAGCTACCTTTAGGAATTTCAAATGATCCCTCTCTCTCTCTCTCTCTCTCTCTCTCTCTCTCTCTCTCTCTCTCTCTCTCTCTCTCTCTCTCTCTCTCTCTCTCTCTCTCTTCATAAAACCGAATTCTTTCTCTGATAAAGGTAGTAGAATTTTACAATAATTAGGACTGTTTTACAATTTGACCTTTTGAACTTATAGAACCACGAGTTAGATGTACATTATGCTTGGCTGACTTACAGATGACTTACAATGGCATACTACATTTTTGGAATTCTAAATTATTACCCTAATAATTGACTTATTAGATGATTTGTGGGATTATATGCTTTCTTGAACATTTAAATGTCCTTTCAAAAATACTTCTGGAAACCAACTTAAAATGTGACTGCTATCCTTACAAATTTTGACTATATTAATGCATTTTTGACTACGTTTTAATGATTTGAGGCCTAATGTCACTTGCTTCTGGCTGATGTTTAACATTTGAACCAATGTACTTACTATATTTGGAAATTCAAACACTTTTCTTTTTTAAATACTCTTAGTTTATCTCCTTTAAAACAACATCATGTCTTTACCTACATGCCTAAAACACATCGAATTATATAATCATGTTGTTTAGATTCTTATTGATGGTCATTTTAGGCCTAGCGGGCTTTTCTGATGGATTGATGTTGGTGTTGGTGTCACTTTGTGGACTTATATGGATGATGATCATTGTTGAGATGGTGGCTGCAAGTAATACCTTTTTAAATACTGAATTTTATTGACATTTTCAACAAGTTAAGAACCTCCGCTTACAAATTCTCTGATGTGCTGCAAATTTTGGTCCCTTTTCATAAATTGCATGGTCCTGTATGTGCATGAATGATACAACTGTTCAAGCCAATTTACTAAAATAGGCCTATAATTTTAAACAAAACTTTTTGCATTCTGTCATGTGAAAACTAGATAAGGTTTTTTCCCCCTATGGACCTTTGCACTTATGTTTTGGTCTCTTTTGGGTAAATACGAACTATAGATTTATATGTTTCAGCTATACATACCAAGGAACATTGCCTTTGGTCGGAATTGACTTGGATTTGTTTCGGTAGGACTACAGTTTGGATATGGTAATGACACTGTCTAATTTGATCAAAATAATATCGATTTTAATAATTTTCTTGTGTTAACATAACTATCTTAGTTTACCAAGTATGTGATCAATAATTTGTACCAGGCAATCGTAATGAGAATATCCGTCAAAATGGAAATGGTGACACAGAGAATTGTTTAATTTATGAGCAGTTGCTACCATCGGGATGCCTTTTATTTGTTGAAAAACAGCGGTCCGCATTAAACAAAAGTACTATCAAAAAAAATTTTTATAGCATAACTAAGATGACTTGTTGTATACGACCTTTGAAAGATAAATTTGAGATTTCAAATTCCATACAATGAAGATGACGAACTATGTAATCATGACTTACTGGAAACGGGATTCATTGGATTAGTGGAATATACTGTAAATGTCCTTCGACATGTAATGAGGCCCAGGCTTTTCTTCATCGTGTATTGCGTAGTGGTGATAATTAAAGAAAGTTGAATAATTTTAAAGGTCAAAGTCACAACCTTATATTGAAGGTAGGTGATTGAATTTTTTTTTTTTTTTTTTTTTTTTTTTTTTGAGGGGAAGGGAAGTTACCCGACGGATACAAATGATGGTGGACGAAGGAATTATTACCTTTGCCAAAATGGGTTGCAAGCACATTACTTGTTATCATACAGTGACGTATTAATGCAATCCTAGGTACGGCACAACTGTTTGCAAACACTCTTGTACCACAAACTAGTGTAATAATACCATAAAAATACCTGCCAACTTGTGAAATAGCACCATAAGAACACGATAGTAATATACAGATTTACCAACAAGAAGTTAGTCATATGCACCATTTGCAAATCAAAGTTAACAGCAGACGTTGCCATCTTTGACCTCCGAAAAGAATGAGTCTCTCCAAGAAAAAATATATCTTACATGTTACGTATTTATCATGACTGTTCAGTGTTCATTTTTTTTTCACAGATCATTATTTGTACAGTCACTCAAACAGCACTTATTGTCATAAGTCCAACACATGGACAGATATAAGATTTTTAAAATAATTTCTTTGCACTTTCATGAATGAACTATGCAAAGTTTGTTTGCTTGAATTTAGAGTATCTTTAGACGACAGAAATATTGAATTACACACATGGGATAAAAGCTGAGATTTTGCACCTGATAGTTTTATGGTTAGTTTCGCTTACATTTTAATATATGCTTGCAACATGTAACTTTTCTTTCAAAGCCAGAATGAGAGCAATACAGCAGTTGGAATTCTATCTATCTATCTATCTATCTATCTGTCTATCTATCTATCTATCTATCTATCTATCTATCTATCTATCTATCTATCTATCTATCTATCTATCTATCCATCCATCCATCCATCCATGCATCCATCCACCCACCTACCTACTTACCTACCTACCTACTTACCTACCTACCTACCTACCTACATACATACATACATACATACATACATACATACATACATACATACATACATACATACATACATACATACATACATTTGCTCTATTTGCTACAGATTAAAGGTTGGCCACAATAAACAAACACAAACTTCATGTTGGTTTAAGTGAAAAGTTCATCAGAAAATCTGATTGCATACAGGAAGGTTGGACATGGTCACTTTAGCAGAATCTGTCATTGGCTCTTAATGTTATCATGGTTTTCCCTGTAAAATCTTCAAGAGTAGTGTGGTACGAAGTAGCTGGGAAAAAGTAAATAATCAAGTCTATTGACCATAAAGAAGAGAAAAAATTTAAAAAAAAAACTAAATTGGGATGCAAATTCCTATAGCTTTACAGCCATGGGGAAAATCCTGTAAATTATAAATATTCTTGTATATAGACACATGAGAACAGATCTACATGGAGTTTTCAGTATACATAAGATATCTGATCTTGATTTGAATACAAATGTATATGTGCTTGCACATAACATTGTGCCACCTGACAAGAACATCAGACCGAGTGACAAAAAGAGCTGATGGGCACAATGTTTAAATTAAGGCCGCGAGTTAATAATGGGCTTAATTGCACTATGCCCCAAAGCAGCATGTAATTTACTCGGGTGTAATATCCAAGAAACATATTGTGACTCTATTTGACAGAAACGGTAGATTCATTGTTCCACAAAGAGAGTTTACCTGAGTTGTTGTGCATTGAGATGATTTTCATGTAGGAACAAAAACACAATATTCTACCTTAGTCAAAACAGGTTGTGAATGAGTTGGATACAAACATGAACATTTTGTCACCATATGTGACAAAATCAGCAGATCTACATAGCATAACAAACTCTAAGTTATTTGCTCTTCTGGTAAGTATGGGTGTGTACCAACATAAATTTGTGACAATAAGTGGCAAATGGAGAAAGATACACTGTGTCCCAATGCAACCTATTTTCTGTACATCATTTGCTGTAGCTGCAAGGTCAATGTTGCGACACAAATATTTTTTCACCTTAAGTGAGACTTAGTAGAGCTTTTTTGTCTCACAAAGGAATAGTCGAAGTACCAACATGAATTCTGTGATGGTAAGTGACAAATCGGCACATATACACTGTATCACAAAGCAACATAAGCAGCTCAAACATGCCCTTTCATGTATTTTTCATTATATGCATGTGGCAACACAAACATATTGCCACCCTAAGCAGGCAAATTGTAGAGATTCGTCGCTCGCAAAGCAAATGTACATGTTTACCCATTGTTGTTGATCCCATAATACCCATGTACCAATATATACATTACTTTATTTTAAGTGACGAGTGCAACGTACAGTGTATGCGAGAGGGAAAGGGACACAAGAGGGTGGATGGATATTTATAGTAGGGAGAATGACATGTTTATCATTTTCTGTTGCTCTGATTTTGAATTCGCCAAGTTTCCAAACACATTCATGGTGTCACATTGGCTACGTATTTAATTCGTTTCATCTCAAAAGTACAATTTTTGTCCATGTACCACTATGTGTAAGTTCTATGACACTAGTGACAAATAAGCAGAATTAAGGACAGCTAAGACACCAAAAACAAATTCTACTTTAATCAATTCTAGCTCAGAATGTATTTGCCTCAGGAGAAGAAATCATATATGTGTGTAATCGTCATACTCCAAATAATTTATATGCCCAATATTTGGGTGACTGCGATGTTAATTGTTGAATCAACAATTGAAAGTTGACTGTAAAGCATCCACCCAAGAAATGTCGATATAAGCCACTAATTATTTCTGACAAAATCATAATTTCACTTGCATCTTAATCCTGACATATTGGCAACAAAAAAGATCCTGCGATTTTTAATGTCTGGTTTGATTTTCTGTTACTCTTCCTGAGAGTTTGACGTTTATTTTTTCCTTTTAATTTCCATGATGTTCATTTACCACATTTCATAGAAAAAGAAAGAATCATAAGCTTAGAAATTGCTGAATCATTCTTGGAGTTCAGACATTACAGAATCAAAAGCCGTTAACCAGATAAAGTCATCCAACCGGATACTTGGAATAACCATTGTTGAATGGGGTTCTCGTTCTATTATCCTTTCTAAAAAAACAAAGTTCAAAGGCCTTTGCTGTTGATCATTTGCCTCTGAAATAATACCGTTTGCCCAGGTTGAGCAGATATTTGTACAAAACGTAGTAAACATAGTCCCCAAAAGTTTGATGAGGTTGTCAATCAATTATTGGCCAATCACATGAATAACAAAGTCTTTGAAGTACGGAAAACATTCTCCAGCGATCTGTCAAATGGTGACAGCAACAATCTGGTTTCAAAGCGTGACGTCATAGAGGCAGCCCCATGACCTCAAGCTTGGCAATGAAAGTTGTGTTGCCTTGCTTCCTTGGGGCGGCCTGCGGTCACTCGTGGACACATGGTGGGTTTGGTCTTCGTTCCCCGACCTCTTCATCCCGTCTTTTAGGGATAGTGTTTTGTTGTATTTAATCCTATCTGTATATTTTATTTAAATAGCTTGTTAAACTTGCCTGTACACTTTATTTTGTTAGCTTGTCATTATTTTATAATTATTTTGTTAATGAGTTTCATTAAACTATCCAGCCTGAGTTTTGTATCGCTATTTTGTGTGTTTTCTCTTCACGTCACGTTTGTGCTTATTTCGATGGGTTAATTTGCTTTTTTCATTTCTTCATCCCTGGGTTTCGATAAAATATTATTATTGACGTGGGTATTGTTGATTAAAGGGCGAGGTTTTTTTTCCACACATGTCTTTGGTGTGCAGGACCACCAGGCTAATCCATCACGCCATGGCCTTTGAAGGGACATCGTCTGACAATTCTGTTCTTCCTGAACATTAAAAGTCTCCCTTCATCAGAACACAAAACAAACAAGATAACTATAAAGTGAACCACTAAGGCAATGATATATTTGCATGTTTGCATCTTTGCCCTGCCTTCAAACATACTTTCTGCATGCCGCCTGAATTTACGGTTCCGCTGTGACACCTTTCTTCTTGCCATGGAGCATTGATACCTGTGAAGTATGATTAATGCATGGCATTGTTTTGCTTGGCGGCTGAAATTCTAAAAAATGACACATGACGTTCGGATGTCCACATCCCAGTGTGATTTTTTGGCGTTTTTATCTTACTTCTACTTTAGTTAAAAAGCTTGAAAATTTGACAACAAATAAAAAAGACATTCATCTTGTAAAAACCGTTTAAATCTCATTTTTGGCCACACAAAGGTATTTTGATGTCCTAACTGTTCTTACCAATCTCGTAAAGCAACATACTGATATATCTTATTTTCTACCTTTATTTGCTCATTTGGAAACACAATTATATTGTCACCCTAAGTCAGAAAGTTGTAGATATATATGTTATTATATCGCCATACATGTTTGTCTATTGTTGGGGATGAAATGATGTCCATGTAGCAACACCAAAATATGCTCAATTTAAGTGACAAAAGCAGCAGGTATAAATTTTGCAATGGGGAAGTAGCTTTACGAGGACTGAGGGGCCTAACACGATAGATAGATCAAACATAATTGTGTCACTGTCTGCCAATCTGATTCTTCTTAATAAGTTAATTTAAGATACCAACATTTTGTCACCTTAAATTATAAAAGAAGCAGATCTGCATGACAAACCAAGATTAATAGTCTTTTGTTTCTCTTGACATTTAGTTTGTGTACCAAATTAAATACCTTGACACTGATAAATGGGCACATATGCACCTTATCTCAAAGCAACATATATCTGTCATCTGCCCTAGATCTAATATTGTTCATATAGCAATGCAAATATGTTGTCACCTTAAGTGAGACAAACTGCAATGATTCATTGGGTTGCGAAGTAATTACACATTTGTTAACTATTTTTATCATGTGCTGTCTGTGTACTTACACTGATATAACATTACTTTAAGTGAAAAACGCAACGAATGGCTTTGTGAGAGGAAAAGGGGGATCACCAAAGGCAGGGGGCATATGATGATGTGTACATTATTTGTTCTTTTTTCTGATTTTGACAATTCGTATGTACAAGCACTAATATTTTGTCATCTTTCATGATAAAAGGGGCAAAACTTTAAGTCAAATTGTACTTATCTGAACCTATACTATACAAATTTAGTAATTATGGCTTGTTTGCCAGGTATTCTTCTTTCATAATGAAGCTCTGCATTTATAAGCAAAACTTCACGTATTTAGCTATTTCATCATTTGCCACGTTCATATTTATTCATTATTATGTGGGTTGTCTTTGCTGAATACTTAGAATAGACAAGGAGCCGCTACTCAGAGAGACATGTACGGGTAAAAGGCTCCAAAACATGTTGAGTATTTACCCGCTGAAGACCCTTTAATTTGTTTGGGCTAATAAAGCCTATGCCAACATTTTAAAGAAGAACATGTGCAATATGGACAATAGTACTTCCATATGTATTGAGGTTAGACAGGGACAGGTAAGCTTATGGAGAGTGAAGAGTTCGAACTGCGGAAAAGGGTAATGACCACTAGGAAGTGGTTCTGGGCAAAAAGACACAAATACAATCGTGTTCCTGGACTACGTTAGAGTCATTTTATCTAAATATTGTGTCAGTGGACCAACATAGAAGTATGAATGACAAAGTGACGTTTATAGACTTTCGGAATAAAATGTGACATTAAAATATTATTAATATTGCCTTTTATTATTGTGCACAGCTGGTTAGACAAAACACCACCAAATATTTATTTTTTTGCGAAAATGTGTCGTCAAGGCTTTATTTGGCCACAACACTAGTGGATGCCACCAACAGGACACTTTTCCTTGTTTGATGGCATACTCATTTTATATAAGCTAGATACCAAAATTTATGTCATATTTCAAATAAACTGTGTCAGTGGACTGCAAACATGTATAAAAGTACAAAACCCTTCAATAAATGCTTTGATAGCTTGCTTATCATATGTCTGTAATCAATGCGTCCGCAGTCTAATTAACATGGTCTGTATTTTTTCTTTAATATTTATATTTATATTTTACGGATAATCTGCAGTAGTTTTCAAATGTTTTCTAAAGTAAGCAGCGTAGAAATCTAAGTCTAATTGTATATTATCCAAAACACTTAAGATGATTAAAATGTACAAAAACGCTATTCTAATGATCAAGTCTTACATTTTAATATATGCTTGCAACATGTAACTTTTTTTCAAAGCCAGAATGAGTGCAATACAGCTGATGGAATTCTTCAAGTTTCCACACCTGGGTCTCAAACCCTGAACACAGAGTTGCGAAGGCCCAGAAGTGAAAAAATGTGTACCATTAGAGGCCAGTTCCTTTCTATTTCTTGAGGAAAAGGATCATTGCATTGATGAGAACTCAGATTTAACTAGTTTTGCCTGACGCGAACCTGACTCTTTGGAGAATTGAAGTCCTTGTAGAAATGTTGGGCGAGAATCTATCTATCTGTCTATTTATGTAGTTATCTATCTATCTATCTATCTATCTATCTATCTATCTATCTATCTATCTATCTATCTATCTATCTATCTATCTATCTATCTATCTGTCTGTCTGTCTGTCTGTCTGTCTGTCTGTCCGGTTGTCCGTCCATCCATCCATCCATCCACCCACCCACCTACCTACTTACCTACTTACCTACCTACTTACATACATATATGTATATATATATATATATATATATATATATATATATATATATATATATATATATATATATATATATATATATATATATATATATATATAAATATATATATATGCTCCATTTGCTACACATTAAAGGTTGGCCATGATAAACAAACGCAGACTTCATGTTAGCTAAAAGGGCAGGTCTCCAAACAGCTGCTGCTGTCTATTTTTACCCATTTCTTATCAAAAACTTTGAATCAGAATCCGCAAAGGGATCTGGTTTCACTTGCACAAGATGGCACACAACTACAGTACATCATATTACATGGTCGATGTCGACGTGGGGAAGGTTTTTTTTTATTTGTACAAGACTGAGGAGGAAGACAACCAGCTGAACATTGGCCCAAAGCCCTAGCAAAAGGTCGGCGGACTGAAGCGGCCCAATCAGCCAACGATCCTCATCCGTACGAGGGCTGTGAGGATAACCTTCCTTGGTAATTTTATTTGTTTTGATTTTGAAACTTTCAGCATGTTCAATGACACCATGAACAACTGATGAAGCGTAAGTTTTGATACTTAGTCAATCACGGACTGAGGAGATTGCAGGGTGGCCCAGTCGACGATAAATGTCAGTGTTAACCGTTGCATTGAATGGCACTGTCGCTGGAAAACCATTAATTGAAAACTTGAGTGGCTGTGGCCGCGATGCAGCTTCGCCGTCTTTGTCACAAGACCCATACCCTAGGCATAGGCCGACTAGTAATAATATATTATATATTATAACTAACCTACTAAGCTTGAACATTCACTGATTAGAATATGAATCATCTATAGTTGAAACTATATGCAGCATTCATCTTTTCTGGAGCCTTTGAGGCTTTGGTTGTTAAGAATAAGATGTATGTACAATCGTACATAATTATCAATTTATCAATAGAAAGCTTGACCATTACCCGGGCCAGGGCAGAATTTTGTCACTACTGACACTGCGTTGTATTTTCATCTGAAAACACTGAATACACAGATCTATACATGCAATTGTTATTATTGTCACCGTGACCTCTTTAATAGGCCTCAAAGTTCAAAGTGGCTTGGTGCTGTATTTAAAAACCACTAGAGTCACTGGCTGAAAGACAAAATAATGCTTCAAAATCTGACCATGGAAGCCATTGCCATTGTTTGACTTCAAGGTTTAACACTGATTTACCTGGCTTTGACTGAAGGTAATTACATTTGCTGACTCGCTGTACACAGTGTTTTATTCACACTACACAATGGTTATAGACATAGAGCACGTGGTTTTTTCTTACAGTTTGACCAGTGCTAGTCATACATAACAGACGAGCATGGAATTAGATCTTGACACACGAACTGGATCTCGCATAATGCAGTATAATTAAACCAAAACTTTCAGATGGAAATGTGGATAGCTCCAGTTCCATTTTTCAATTTTCACCAAACTTGAATCACAAGTTACACAACAATCAGGAATCGTATTTGTCGGTAGCAGCAAAGGAATCCTGGTGTATTGTAATCTGTTACTATGGTAACTACAGCTTATCACTTTTTTTTGGCAGCATTAGAACTGGAATCATGGGACAATGGTCAGCCAAAGGACACATTAGAAATATCACCAGCTGAGTCTACTGGGGGACAAGTTCTATGCCCCGAGATAGTCTAATGTACGAAGATTGGCATAAAACTTGGAGTTGTTTCAATGTGCAATACATGCAAGCCACTATTATAGGGACAACCTTCAATAATTAGAACAACAATGGTCTATTAATGCTGACAGTGAAGAAGGTACTATATGTATATTGTAGCAAAGCACCTGATGCATGTACACTTAATGTACCGGTATATGTGAGGTATAGACTGCCTTGCACAATTTTTAACAGGGATTGTAAATTCCAAGTACATAATTGTCCCTGGCTTCAGGAACACTTCATTGAGAGACTACCTGTCCTGAAAGGGCACCATTCAGCACAATACATTGCATGTAATTTGTGTTTCCAACCAGAAACCATGCATTCAGCATACTTTGCCTTATACATACATTTCATGTTATTTTTTGCCATATATGATTTTTTTAGCTGCGCTGACTTGTTAGTCTGCAGAGCTTATGCCATTCATTTGCATCTATCTGTTAACTTTTTACATTTTCCTCTTTTCAAAAATAGTGTTGTGGACTGCTTTCATTTTACACATGAAGGTTCACCAGGTTGGCTTCTATCAAGGGTACAAACAAGATGAGGAGCCAACATATTCTTCTATTTTTCACGAATTGTTGAATGATTTTTTGGACCAAAAAAAAAATCAAAAAGTTTATTTTCTTAAGAACTATGTGCCCAATTTATTTGATATTGCATATAGGGTCTTCAGGGGTCACTTAGTTCTCATTTTGGCTAGCAGGTGGTCATCCTTTTTTTTTTTTTTGCTACTATGTAATGAAGTTTTGTGTGTTAAGGCTTTTTTCAACTTCTTGTCCAAAAATATGCAAAGAACTCTTTGAAATTTTGTCAGATTTTATTTAGCTCAGGTATGTTTAGATTTGACAATATGGTGAGGGTACATTAACTTTTAATGAAACTGTAGCATGTTACAGTTTTGGAATTTGTCAGTGAGCTTTGTTATAGTCAACTGTGGAAAGATTGTGTCCTGCTCTTGCCATGTGGCATTATGTGATCCAGCCTGCTTACATTAGATGGAGGGAGTTACCTGCTTACAGTGACACCTCTCAGCATTTTATTTTTGTTCCCATGATACTCTCCACCCGTCCCAAGCGCATGCATATGTATGTCCAGCGTGCGAGTGCATACAAATGTATGTATGTCTGTGCCTTGTGTACATGATGTACTCTTGCATGTGAGTTTTCCCACTTTACATGCTTCTTTGCTTTGACTCAGATACTGTATGGAAGCAGTGTCTACTGAATGCGAGGTCAAGTGCCTCAACTGACTTTTCTTCACATAGTGGGCTGGGTGGTAATGATGTGGATCACATGTCTGACATTACTCCAACAGTCTGTCCACGGCGAGATGAGCTCATGGGATTGTTTCATTAACTGCAGACTGCCCAGTTAGTCTCCAGGCAACCAAATGAATGAAAACATTCAGTCACTGTGCTTTATGTTTGAATTCAGATATTTGTACAAGTAAAAAGCGTTATGCGCACAGCAACTTCTATATTTTGAATCTTCTACTCCCCCTCTCCTCATTGTAATGTAAAGGGACAGGATTGTGAAAATTGGCATTAGCACAAAAAGATTTACTTTATTTTATATGTACTTGAACTGTGATGGTCAACACCAACAACACGGTAGTTGGTTAGAAGTTCATGAAATAGCAAATTAAGAGACACAGTTTTAGTTTCTGTTGTTATTTTATAACCCATCAATGACTTTCATAAAGATTCAAGTCAGATCCAAGTTTTTAATTTATGTACATGTTTGCATTGATTCAACTTGATACAGATGATTGAAAAGTATCAGATCTAGAATGCAGCACAGTGTGTAGGAGGGGTGGATTTTGATGGGGGTTGCGAGGGCATTAGTCCCCTCTGCGCAACTTATTTTGCTTTACAAAATACATGTGAATACTTTTGTTTAAACTCTCTTCAAATTTTCGTTGTGCTTTAGTCTAAAATGGCTTAGAGTCCACCATTTCACACAAAACATTTCTGGGGTAGGACCCCTAGACACTAATTTTAACAAAATAAGTTTATGTTTCGCCACCCTTTTTTTCAGATTCCTGGTTCTACCCCTGGATGTACATATATGTTGTTTGTGAATCGGCCACCAGCACTGCTTATGGCAGGGTGTCACACTACTGTAACGTAACCCAGACGTAAAAAAATGCAGTGACAATTTTAATTGTTTACCTCCTAAGAGCAATATCATTTACACCATAATAATGTTAACACAGTGCAAGCATGGAACATGCATGTGGCTGATAAGTATCAAGACTGAAGTTACCAGCTGAGTTGAGTGTGTCATGCAAGCCCAAGACTCAGCCATTTTTTTTTTTCGATTTTGTCGTCCAGGCAAGTATGACACAGTATTTCACTTGCCCCCATACTTAATGTCTGGTTGTAAAAGCAGAATTCCCAGTTACCTACCCGAAACGCGAGTGATTCGAAATTTCCATGCCTAGGTAGAATGTATCATTGTCCTGGTATAACGTGGTTGCCACTAAATGATGAATAAATGGTCAATAAATGATGAAACTTCTTGTTGTGTTTTAGGTGGAATGTACTGCATCTAAAGACCTGTTTACAGTGTAAATGAATTCAGATGTTGTGCAGCAAAGAATACAGCGCTTGTGTATTTTGCTGTCTCTGGCATACCCTACTCTGGCCGAAATCCACTACAGCTTTATTAGTTCAAAATCACGTGTGCCTCACATTTACTATCATCTTGATGAGAAATATCAAACAAAAAATGTAAATAGAGAAGCAGGAATGAGAATGATGTGGAGAAGTAAAGATAGCAGTTATTTTGTAGTCTTGTAGCTTGTTCCAACTGGATTAAGTGATCTGAAAATGGAGGATATGTGTGGGGCTGCCAGAGTGAATGACCAAAGAACAAAGAGTAGGAATACTTAATGAATAGCGTAAGTGGTTATGAGCAAACCAAAGGAAGACTCATCACTCAACTAGTAGCCTAAATGGCTGTTAGCATAAGACAGAAAAACTGAATGTCCATAATTCTTAAACACAAGCAACCATTAAAATATCTTGCCATGGCAAGCATTTAGTTACGCTGAGCAGCACTTTAAATTTACTTTTTTCATTATATTTTTATTTTCGTTTGATGACACCAGTTTAAATTGCACTTAATGTGGCCTTATAAGACTGACCACTGCATGAAATGAAGGAAAAAGAGTGTCATTGAAATTCAAAGTTGTTTCAAATTATCTCTGATAATGAATAAAAAATTGAGATTCCCATGCAGTGTATCAACATATCCACGACTAGGTACAAATTTCAATAATTTGCTGTGGGTCTCAACATCAAATGCAGCTTTGTACATGAATGCAAATGTTGCATGAGGGCATTTCAAAAAATAATGTGGTTAACTGCTGACTAGACAACGAATTGGTGCACCCATACCTGGTGGACTTCAATGTAACAGGATTGAAGAGATGCCCTTCACTGCACTTCATCCAGTAGGACCCCGTGTCCTTTTTAACTCTCAGTGTACAAACAGATTGCGGACGGGCAAGATAGTCTTAGGCTCACCACTGACGTCTGTTAAGCAGGAAAACTTGATATGAGATCTCAAATGCTGAAAGATGGGATAATATACATGTGGCACTGCTGTATGTGCCCACCACTTATGCCAAGAAAAGGTGGCCTGTCAGCACAGGTAAATTTTACAAAGAAATTGACTCCTATGTCCGAGCCTAGTGACCACAAAAAGCAATTCGGCTGCTCATAGGAGTGGTTGCATACAGCAGGGGAACCACTGTATATGTGTTTGAATATTTTCAGTTTGCATTAAACTACCTTATGCATGTACAATGTATATGCACAGAACATTCAGAAGTGTTTTGTTCATGCACAGAACATGCAGAAGTGTTTTCTTAAATGATGTTTTTGTGAAGTTGCAAACTGGCCATCAGCATTGTACATGCCACAATGTCACAATTACATGCAAGTTTTAGTTTTGGAGGAACCTCAAATGTTGTAAAACTGAAATATTATGTTTTAACACCATTATCTAATCACAAAATGTTTCTTTCACAACAAAGCTCAAAAGCATAGGCTCCCTGTCTAAATATTTCTTTCTGAATAAAAGAGTATGTGCATAAAAGAGTGTGTGCATCAATCACTCAAAATTGACATTGTCATCTTGACAACTAGGTAGTAACAATCTCTGTGATCTGTAGTCTGTTACTGAGTGCATTGGAGAAAAGATTGAAATATGTCTGTTAGTGGGCAAGTAGGTAGGAGTTCTGATATAAGGAAAAGACGGACAACAGCCTGCATCTTTTTCATTTCACGGAAATTGTACACTATACTGATCATTACATGGTCAGGCTTATGATGTGCACAAATACCATGCAAAGACATAAAAATAGGAGTGAGATGGCCCTTTGCAAATATCCAGTCACCAATGTGATAAAGACAATCTACAAAGAATTGAACAGCTAATTTGGGAACATTCAGCATTTTCACCAAACAATTTTCATCATAAAAGGACCAAAGTATACCCGTGGAGGGTTGCACTGCAGATGTATGCTTTTAATCATGTAATAAAATTATTATTATGTCACAAGTAAATTTATTTTCTTATCATCTTGATGAAGCCTTGTTTTTTCTAACCAGTATATGTATTTATCCGTGGCAGCCTGTCATATTGGTCTGTAATTTTTTTCCGAAATAGCGGGGATATGGGCAACACCCTGGAAATAGCAACTGAAACCTACAGACAAGGTATCAGAAAATAGATGATGAAACTTACACGATGCATTTAGTGTAATTCTGTACATGCACTATATATATATATATATATATATATATATATATATATATATATATATATATATATATATATATATATATATATATATATATATATATATATATATATATTCTTAACATCAAATCAATAAAAGAACCAAACAAGCAACAAACTTATTCAGCAATTCCATTTTTTGTCTGAAAAAGAAAAAAAAAAAACAGAAACAAACAAAACCGTGCTTCTATTTCATAGGGATGGATGTGTGCTGGGAAAGAAGAGAGTAAATTTATCCCTCTTGGTTATTTGCCAGGGATCTCAGTCTCTTCTTGAAAGATTACAGAGAGGGGCCAGACACAACATATAATTCTGGAAGCGAATTCTGTTGATCCATTTGATGAAAAAGTACCTGAACATGTCAGTTCTAACAAGAGTAACATTCCTCCTAGCAAGCTTGAGTGGTGAATGTCGTCTTAAGCTAATTGATAGAGTGTGAAAACTTTTTTCCGTTAATGCATACCTGTATTCAAGTTTAAAATGATGAAAATGTTGAATAAACACTTCCAAAATCTACTTCAATCTGTGGATTTTTTTCATGAACCCTTGCTGTTTTCATTGCACAATTGTAAGAAAGTCCACTGAAGCTTGGGCCTAATATACGGTTAATGAATAAAACAATCAGGGAAGTGCATACAGATTATGGCCCCAGGCCAGACCATTATCTTACATTGACAGAGAGTAAACAGGTATAAAAATTCCAAAGGTTTTAGAAACAAACAATTGCATTCCTTTGTATCTTAATATATCTTGCAAAAGGTACACGGCTTCTAGTCTACCAAGTTTCTCCACTGCCGTGCTCACGCCTCGACGTCTGGACTCGGGAGTCAACTTTGTGGCAGAAGCACCACGACCTCTCCTGGGTCTTAGGACACTAGCCAACTGTTCAGGAGTTGGCTGTGCCTGTGGCTGTATAAAGGGCATATCACCAGGAATAATGTTGATGTGGTATCGAAACCCAGCATCATTCATCATACCACAGACAAACATAGAGTCTTAAAAATGTATAGCACATAGCACACTTTAAATTGTAATCGAAGGCGTCTTTCCAGTCGGCCGCCAACCTGTTCCATGCCGCTTGGAGGCTAGGCCTGCAGCCAGTATAAATGTTGGTATTGTCACACCACATTAGCACAGATCGATGGGCCATGGCAGTGACAAAAATAATAAGCTAGGTCTTAAAAATGAATTTGGTGCCAAGAATGATATTTCACGCAAAAAATAGAGATGATTGAAAATTTCGAGTCAACACAAAAATGGTGTGCCCTATCACGAAATGGCTGCGACTGCCCAGGTCGAATGCCAGATTCACAAACATGTTCCCGCTGTGACGTCACCAAAGTGGATCTTCCTGATTGAAATTTTCTCGGACATCCTCGGTGGCACTATGTTTAAAAGTACCAAAAACCCATTACACATATTATGTGCAACAAATGTACCTCATTATTGTCATTTTTATATATGATCTTACGTCTGGGGCATCAAAAATGTTGTTTTCAGCATGTTTATATTTTCGGAGACCTGCCCTTTAAGTGACAAGTTCATCAGATAATCTAATTGCAGGCAGGAAGGTTAGGCAGGGTCACTTTATCAGAATCTGTCATTGGCTCTTAATGTAATCATGGTGTTCCCTGTAAAACCTTCAAGAGTACCGTGGTACTAAGTAGCTGGTAAAAAAGTAAATGATCAAGTCTATTGGAAGCTGTGAAGCTAGTACGCAGTGAGACTGTCAACTTTGGATCGGAATTACCCATTTAATTTTTTACAAGTACATTAAACCTATATATTTTCTGATTACTACATATCCATAGATTTGTATGCATGGAGTTTTTGGGCCGTATTGGAATTTTTTGAGATTTTATAGCATTCTTTCTGGCTTGGTAGAATTTTCACATTTTTCGTGCAGAAGTCTCACAAAATTGTTTTTTTTTTTCCAGTTATATTCAGAAGAAATTTAAAATATATATCGACGTCCAGGATCCGATTCAATGGTTAGTCCTGAAATAGCAATAATAGAAAAAAAATTAAAATTTTTAATCTAGTCGTGACAGGTTTTTCATTTTCCATCGATAAATTGCTCCAAAAGTCCCGGAAGGGGTTGTCAGAAAAAAAAAATCCTGGGAACCGTTCCTGGATATGATATTTTTATTTTAATGTCCATTGATTTTAATGTGATAGGCAATTTGTACGTTTGTGAGGCGATATACAAATTGCAGAGGTTGAGCAAAAAACAGTTCCGAGAAAATCGCATTGAAAGAAAAAGTTGTCAATTCTTACGCATTTATGGCTGTAATATGCCACATACTCAATTCCTTTGTCCCGTGTTTTAATTAATGTGTGAAATAAACTTGTAGCTTTACCTCTGTGATGTTGTCATTGAACAAAAGTATATTTTTAGCTTAAACCTCGACTTTTTTTAACTTGAGAACAGCATTCTTGGCTTGTTTGGGTGTCGGTTCACATGCGGCTTTCCATATTTGCGGACCAGTAAGTGGATTGTGCTAATTTGTTTTTACATCAATAGAGAATTATTATCAGAAGTTATCAGAAAAATGGTACTGATTTGTCTGATCTGGCCCATTCTTCTCTCCATGGCTAATGGTTTCCTGTGAATTACCCTTGTCAATAGCTTAATTGGTTTCCAGCTGTCATGGACTAATGACTTTGCAAACAATGATATGGTTCGTTATCATGCCAGTGCAAACAAAGCCATGTGCCCGGCACTGTGTAAACTTTTCATTGTAAACAAAAGTTTTGAGATCAATTATCTCATATAAATTTTATGTTCACACATCTGAGTTTTGGGGAGCATGTACTTTAAGTATCAGACTATCCAAAAATATGAAAAAGTGATTTGAGGTTATCCAAAAGGTGCCGGTTTCAGACCCCCCACCTTAAGATCCCAAGTAATACCATCAAAATTGATTCCGTTTTAAAAGTTGTGTTATAATATATGCAGTCTTACCAGTGAGGTGATCTGCAAAGCACGGGCAACTTTAATACAATTTTATGGGGATCTGTAGAAGCCAATGCGTTGACCAAAATCAAAAGAAAAAGAATCTGATAAGCTTCATTAAGTTAGAACTCAATAGTAAAATCTGGGTTAGTTGTTATCAATAAATGTATGTTTGGAAGACATAGTTATAATTTTTCAAAACGTTTTATTTCTTCGAGATTCTCCGTTTTGCACGAATACCTATTTTCTCATGTTAGATACCCACATCTGCTTGTAATTGAGGGTGTTTCCTTGTTTACCGAAGGACACAAAATCAGCACCACAGCTGATAGGAACGCCTCATCGCCCCAGGGAGCCGAAAGAAAGAGGAGAGGGCATCCTGTACTCTCTTCTCAGCCCATAGTTGGACACTGTATGTCATATTGTGACACAGGGAGTAAGTAAACCCGAAACGTATCATACATCTGTGTAGGGATCGCATTATCACAGAATTTAAACAAGAAAATGCCGACTTAAGTCACGACGATTATTGGAAAATTTTTGATGCTGTGCAAAATTATATCGCATCATCTATGAGATTTGAATGTTAATCTGTTTTTCTTTTTCTTATTTCTCTGCTGCCCCAAGCAAGTATAACTGTCTTCGAGTTGTGTATGACCTACAAATTGCAATGATTCGTCCTGGGTGTTGGGTGTGTACTATGTGCGTTTTGCTCGTCTGACGAGCCTCCAGATTAGTCTATGTACTAGCTAGGCAATTCAGACAGAATAAATAAATGAATGAATAATGAATGAATGAATTAACGAACGAACGCATAATAGATAAACAAATAAATAAATAAATAAATAAATAAATAAATAAATAAATAAATAAATAAATAAATAAATAAATAAATAAATAAATAAATAAATAAATAAAAAAAAAAAAATAAATAAATTGCTGTAATCAAGCCAAAAAATATGTGCCCTGTTCATGACGTCCACTGGTGCGCTGTACATGATGAGACCTTACACCCCCATATATATATATATATATATGTATAAATTGCTGGTTCTTTCTAACCAGACTTTTTACATTGTTACAAGGCAACATTATTAATCATAAATTCCCAAAGTATATAAACCTCACGTTTCAAAAAAACCTGTCCCGTCCCTGGCAAACTGCTACTGTAAGATGCCCCCGCAATAAAGCCGCCTGCGGCAGCTGGTAGCGTAATGTGTTTGCACTGATTCCATCACTCTACACTAAATATAACATTGGAATTTGTGGGTACACAATAAAACATGACAACCATTTAGAATCCCCTAAATGTCCTGTCCTTGACAAGCTGCTACTGTAAAATGCCCCACAATAAAGCCGCCAGCCGCAGTTGGGAGCATAATGGATTTACACTACTCGCATTACTCTACACTCAGAATTTAAACGACTTTTCCTATTTGAAAAAAAAAAAACTATTGACAGTGTTAACCATCCTTTTGGACCTGTAAGGTGACAAAAACTACAAAGTTGGCCATTTTATTATTTCTGAGCAAGTAGGAAGTGTATCGTTTCTGTAACTTTTGCTGTCTGAACTACTTGTACTTTATTGGCTGCCTGCTCAGATGTTCAATCAGGTAGACTTACAGTTGTACGTTTTGACCTCATCTTAACAGAAAAACAAAAACCACTGAATATAAAGATAATCTTTCGAACCAGGAAGCAAACTGGTTGCTGGAGTTTGATCGATTTTCGTGACTGAAACGTCGCGTCACTAAAACTACATATATACTGTGAATATTAGGCTATGACACGGAAACTTAATTGGTCTAAGTTATGTTCACTGATTATTTTTTTAACCTTGCCTTTCCTGAAGGCATTTACAATTTAGGCTTACGCGCAACTACGCATCATTATACTTTACACAGAAGTCAATGGGTAAAACTGACAAAAAGTGGTTAACATACAATCGTTTTGTTTCACATGCACAAAGAATCTTGAGCTGGAAAATGCAAAGATGCCTATTAATTTAATTGTATCTAAGCTTACCCTGATGTCAATAGAAAGCCTTGGACACGGCCAACATTACAAGAATATACACAATACGGATTCGATAGAGCTTAACGCTAATTCAGCACATGAGCACGACTCCTGCAGTTCTGTGCAAGATATGTACATTATGTCACATTTGTTCCTTCACATTCCGTTCATGGAAAGTTTCCTCTTTTCTTTTCACGATGGGCAATTTTTGATAGGAACTGAGGTTGGCATAATGTTTGTTTGTCTAGTGTTCCTCTATTATAACAAAGTATATGCATCACCTGATCAAAACCTAGGAATCACCATAAAAAGCATCAATACAACTTTTGTACAATTACATCTACTTTTTCAATCAAAGTTCTGAAATCATACTGATGTTGATATGCGCTATGTGGGCAAAAAGACAGCGAATCAAACATGTCAGACCTGGGCTGTCACAATAGGTTAGGCCATGCTGGGTGCATCTTTGCAGGCTGTAGTTCAATAATCCTTCTGCCCATGACGTCTTGGGACACGGGGGTGGGGGTGGAGGGCATCCAACTCAATTCAACTTCAGGCAGCCTGCTCTTCTCCAAGAATCACGGGAATAGGAGTGTAGAAAGGGAGGCATTAGCACTTGTTCTCAGCTGACGGAGAGGGAGTCCACTGCCTAAGGTACTTGTCCTGAATTGGCAAGACAAAGGTATGAAATGATTTTCCCTGAAGGCAAACAGGTCTTTCTGATGGGTGTACCAAAGGTTCTACATAGAAGTGACCTCACACAAATGCAGTGACGATTCTGTGCTGAGCACCTGGCGTTTGCATGGCAACAGATTGGCTTCGGTACTCCCATTACCTGCACACAGTGCAGCCTTATGCACCTGCCCACACACCAGAGCAGGAGTGTCTCAGTCAATGCGTGCAGCCACATACGTGGATGCTGTCTGATTGTCCAAGCAGACCAATACATGTTCCCAAGACAGATCCAGCTTGAAATTGTCCAAAGCCAGACACACAGCCTCTAGTTTCAGCCGATAGATTGGGCATGGTTTACATTGATAAGACCAAACAACAACAAAATATAGCTCTGCACTTCATTCAGCTCCCCATCCCTGCCTGAAGTAACACATCCATGTTAATAATTTGTTGTGGATGGAACGGAGCTACAGTTTGACCATAAATGACACTGCCCCTGCTGTTCCTCTATATACTTCAGAAAAAAATCCATATTCATGAGTTTTATACCAATAATGGCATTAAATGTCAATACAGCAAAAGAGATTGAGAAATTATCAAAACATCATTATAGTGGAGATTTAGGGAGTTTGTTGGATATTACACAGGGTTGCTGTATGTACCTTTGGCTGTCTCCCCGCGGTGACCCGAATGTGCAGCGACTTTAGGACGTCTATCAAACCCCCACTCTTCTGAGGGTGCTCAACTTTGGAATAAAATTGCACAAAATGTTTGAAGCCTTTAAAAGTGATGCTACAAAGGCATGCAAATGAACAGTATTGTAAAGTGTCACAAGATGCAACCCCGAGAGAATCCAAGAGGCGAAATGCACCTAGAAGGCACAAAACTGCAGTTAAAGACGACAATTGACAATCAACCTTGAGACAAAAACCTCCAGGGAGCAGAAAATGGATGCACAGCAACCAAAGAGAGAAAATTGATTCGACTGGTCAATACCGGTGGTCACATATTCAGTGCTGGGGCCAATCGGTAGTTCGTGCTGAGGGCGTCCAGCCAAGAGGAACACATACAGAAAAATGTTTTCTAATAGGATAAACATGTATTTTGATTGCGACATCATGCCGAGTATAATCCATAGGTAAAACATCTGGTATATGTACTTTATATAGGTACTGTATATATTCAGAGAGTAGTCCAGGTCAAAAAACATTTTTAATGCAATTAAAGTGGCTTTGTGCCCATATTACCACAGAGCAGCTGCTTACCAGAATTAAATCTTGAAAATAAAAAAGCGAAAAGAAATTATTTAGTACTGGACCCGCATATACCTAATATACTGAGCAACAGTGCACACTTTTTTTAACACAACTTAAACAACCACTTGGGAAGGTGTCCCATCATCATTGAAATTGGTGATTTCAAACTTTTAACATAAGGGGAGCGGACCTAGATAATTTGGATATTTGTTGCAAAAATAGATCAAGGCTAGGGAATGTCACGCGACGCGGTTGCATTATTGGAGTTCTGTTGATTTGAGCACATGGCTCAAGTGTTTCATTGTGTAATATAACAAATAGCTGTCCTCCTGATTTTAAATGTCGATATATAAAATAACCTTTTTGGGGTGAATTTTTTGTTTTTTAGAGCCAAACAATAATAATCAGTGAGGAAATTCTCATTGTGTTGCCACATAAAATCACATGTTACATCTGTGGCAACTGACTAATTTGAGGCCTATTCCTCAAAAAGCATTATGGGGTGACTAAACCTGGGTTTATATTCACAAACTTTTACCATGAAGCGGATGGAAGAAGATAGTTGCATTTTGTTGCTAAAATAGATCAAGACCACAGACCTGGCAGCTATTTCGGCTTTTTACTGTTTTTTGTTACTCCCTTTTTATTTTTTTTAATTCATAAGTGTTTGATTTAGAATTATTAGGGATGACTCAAATCCAAATTTTGATTGTTCAGAAGGCCAAAAATGTATAAAATTACATTTTTGCCATTACCCAGAGTCGGGGAGTCAGAGTCAGAATTCTTTTATTTGACCAAATGTACAGGTAAATAAACATTACAGACATTATGTAATAATTGAAAGATATAAGTTCATGATATTGTTTGCAGAAATGTGAACAGAACTGCCAGGATGACCCCAGTTAAGGACGGCTTGTCCGCTAACACTGGGGCCACCTTGAATCACGAGAGACACAATTACAAGATATTTATACTGCAAATGAAGTCCTAGATTTTATGTACTAAATATATGAAGAAAGATGACAAGAAGATACACACAGGATATTGAATTAGTAGACATATAATTAAGCATAAACAGTGACAAGTAATTCAACTATTACATACATAACAATTTGGCATACTACACACATCTTGGTATTGACGTAGGAAGTCAGATTTAGTATAATTTGATAAGCCATGCTATGAGTGTGTATACAACTTTTCGGTGATACAAGAAGGGAGGTCTCTAATTAGGGAAGGGATATAATATCGAATGCAGTGTTCTGAAGTAGCTTTGTCAGGCTTTGCAAGATTGATATTTTCTCTATATCTAGTTTCGTAGGAGTGGGTATGTTGGAGCGGAGTTGCAAATATATCATTTAAATATGAAGGTAATTGATCCTGGATATATCGAAAATAAAACTTGATCGCCCCTTATCTAAAAATGTCTTTTACCTTTAAAATATTAAGCTTTTTGAAAAGTGGATCTGTATGAGCATTGAAGTTTTCAGAACAAACAAGACGTATAACTTTTTTCTGTATGGTGTATATACGATCACATGAGAAGCCCCAAGCAAGAATTGAATAATTAAGATGGGATAGAAAAAGAGAATTGTAAATTAATAATAGCGTGGTTGTAGGAATATATTTATATAATCTCTGGAAAATACCAACTACTTTTCAAAGTTCATTGCCAATTTTGTTAATATGGACTCTCCAATATATTTTCTTGGATTCTAATCCTAGATAATCAAATTCTTCAATTTTACAAATTGAAATATTTTTTATTTATAAGTCCAAATTGAAATTAATTTCCTTTTGGTAGAAATGAAATAACATGTATTTTGTCTTCAGTGTATTACATGATAACTTATTTGCAGCTAGCCAGTTATAAATCTTGTTTAATTCTGTGTTGATATTAGCTGACACATCTTCTCCATTAATTTGAGTATCAGAGGTGAATGAAAAGGAACATGAAAGACTGACCAAAGTAGTAGCATCTGCATAAAGAATTGATTTAAATTTTGAGGATGCTGTATGAATATCATTTGTATAGATAATAAAAAGGAGCGGACCAAGAATGGATCCTAGTGGCACACCGGTTTTGATGGATAATAATTTAGAATTAACTTCATCAAATTGAACATACTGAAACCTATTTTCTAAGTAATTTTGAAACCAACGTAAAGCGGTGCCAGTAATACCATAATAATGCAGTTTCCTACCAAGAATTTCATGATCCAACGTATCAAACACTTTTGATAGGTCAAAAAATATACTGACAGGCAATTTACCAGAATCTAAGGTTTGAGTAACTGTATCAATAAATTCGAGGGCTGCGGTTTGGGTGGAATGCATTTTCTTAAAATCCTGTTGACTACTGTAAAATAAGTAACAGGTGATGACGTATCCATATAGTTGATTATGAACTACTCTTCAAAATTTTTTTTGAAATTCCTTGAAGTACAGATATTGGCCTGAAATTTTGTAACAATGTATTGTCATCCTTTTTGTAAAAGGGTATGACTTTGGCAATTTTCAATTTGTCAGGAAAAATACCACTTATTACAGACTGGTTTATTATGGTAGTTAGGGGCATAGCGAGGGCAGAAATTAATTTCTATAAAAGCCTTATAGATAAGTTGTCATGCCCCGTGCTAGATTTGGACCTTTAAATTTTTTATGATTTTTTCAATATCAGTTGAGTTCACCAGCTTGAGATTAAATAAATGGCTAATTTGTTCATTTAGATAAGACGAGAAAGAGGGGCTATTAGATGTATCAATATTGGTAGCCAGTTTAGGACCAATATTTGTCAAGAATGTGTTAAATCGATCTGCAATTATTTTTTTGTTAGTTATCTTCACATTGTCAATTAAGAAAAAAAAAGGGAATTTTTTTTATTATTTTTGCTCACATTAAAAACATTTTTTATAGTGTCCCATGTTTTCTTGGTGTCACTTCTAAATTTATGAAATTCTTGTTTATAATATTTTTGCTTTGCTAGATTAATATTTCTTTTCAGTATTGTATTATATGTCTTCAGGTTTAGCTTTAATATATTAAATTAAGGATTATCTTGTGGTGTGGTTTTGAGTTTTTTATAAAGGTTGTCACGGTACTTAATGGACATCAGAATCCCATTGATAATTAAAGATGTGCTTTTATGTTTATATTTGTTAAATTTCACTGTCTTTTTTGGAAGGTATTTTTCTTTGGCTTCACACAGAACTTTTTCAATAATATTATAATTATCATTTGGATTTTTTAGTAAATCATGATACAGCATTTGCATAATATCTGTTTGATTAATATTTGTGGTAAAATGCTGCAGGAATTGTGGTCCTTTGTTTCCCCCTGTATATAATTAAGGGGTCCATGTAAGTCCAAATTAGTGTTGAAGCAGGTGAATGAGGGTAGATGGTCTGACATGTCTGACAAAATTATTCCTGAAGTACACAATTTTATGGTATGGGATAGGTTACAAAAAATATGGTCTATTAAGGTGGCAGTCCTATCTGTAAGTCTAGTTGGTAATGTTATTTTTGGTTGGAATCCATTGCAAAGCATTAAATCCAGGTATTCAATAAATTTTTGTCTGGTATTACGCTTAAGCAAGACACTATATTAAAATCTCCAATCACAATTTTGTCAGATGACTTAGTTGATAGATTTTCAATAATTGGTAATAGGGACAAATTTGTTGAATTTTGGCGAACCCATGTTTCTTGAAGGCATATGGCACTAAAGGCAAAATCATGCTTAGCTAAATCTTCAATAAATATAACAAGCATATCAAATTTAGCGTTCGAGGACTGAATATTTAAATCTAGTATTGAAAGCGTGTTTTTCGGTGGTTTAAGGTAATCTGCCAAATCTTTTGTTTCCACACTATGTTAAGCTCGGAATAGATTATTACATGATATGATAGTATGCTATACTTTCTCCAGGGCTCAGAACTTGCCTTTTATCATCATGGACTGCTTGCAGGACGCCAATTCAGACAAATATGCCACCATTGAGGAGATCTGGTACCAAATTACATGTTTCTGCAGCAAAAGCAGTATTCAAAAACATTATGATACAAACTGTATGTTACATCAAAAGGTTTACGGGGTTTACACGTGTTTCCGCTCCGTGTGACAATGTGTATATTTTGAATACAGGGTTATTGTCAATGCGTATCGAAGAGGTTAATGGTCATCCCGACTATTTCATATTCATGAATGGCAACCTGGCCGTAGTGTTTTCACAGACAAATTAGAGCATATGTAAGTTACACAGTGCAGAGTTTCCGAAAGCTTTGCTGTATGGCTTTTTCTTTGTGATATAGATAGCGTCAATGAAAAAAAATCCTGAAATACGACCATCCGTCCATAAGGCCAGGGTAGGGGGCCACCTACCAACTGGATGCTCAGGATATTTCAATATTTGTTTTAGTGTAGGGGAATTATGGCATTTCCTCCACTAAATCAAAACTCATTGAGGGATGATTAAAGCTTGCTTTAAAACTGTGTGTCAAGAAAGCTTCAGTCCTTTCTTCAAAAATGACTACATATGGAGATCATAAATATGGAATACAACAATTCTGATGGTATGATACTACCTTTCCTACAGGGACGAAAATATTTTGACAAAGTTTCCGGAGCACTGAATCAATGTTGCAATTTAAGGTGATCCTTTTTAATTACAATCTGCACACCAGCAACTTTATCTCAATAAGTTATTATTCTTTTGTATTGATTACCCTTGGATATTATAGATATACATAATCCAGATGAGATCTTGAACCTGGGATAGGGGGTTGGAACATGTTGGTAGGTTTTTTTTTTTTAGTTTTTGTGAGGCTTTGCCAAGAATTGCTTGATTTGTTTAATGTTCATGGACAATCAAATATATCCGAGACTTCCAAAGATTAGAATTGTGTTGAGACACAACACAAATTATACTGAGACTCATACGTTCTCAAAATAGGAAACAACAGTTTGGAGCAGCTGTTTCTTCATTGACATCATTTACTATGCAGGACTCCTGTGCGTCTATCAGCTGCTCCCCGAAAGCATCATTTGATATGCAGGCGTCATCCGTCCAACTATTAGTTAAGGCCTTTCAAATAGAGAAAAAGCATTACTATGCAGGATTTGCATACATGACGATATCTGTTGCTGGCAAAACGTCAACAATATCATCTGCTTATCCGATAGAAATTGATTAAGGTAACTGTTAGTAGTGCTTGCAACTATTAAAACGAGGATTGGCTTCTCATATTGTATCAGTAATTGTAAATTGTTATTGGTTGAAAATGCAGCTTGAAAGAATCACAAAGCTTGTCCTAGACTCTTACAAAGATAATCAATCTGAGATGACCTTTAGTTATGCGAGACAAATTAATAGTTTTTTTTTTTCAAAATCAATTCAACGTAGTACGATATTATTTTAAAAGTATAAATGTGCTCCTCCTTTTCAACGATTTTCGACAGAAATTCCGAATTTTTTTCTCGTTACGTTTTGAGATACTCGATAGTCCAAAGTTCAGTGTTCTTTCTCACATGAAGCTCATGATGTAGGCTATCAATTTATAATTATCTTATCATAATACAATAATATATATTCATCCAGGCTGGTGATATTTCTGAGCTAGTAACAGTCAGTAACCAAAGAAGGTGTGATTTGGTAAACGAAATCTTAAAAACTTTGGCCAAAATGACTGAGAATAATTCATAATTTCTTAAACTGTAGATGCGCAATCTTCGTGGTTTTATGAATAACAATTTTGATGTGTTGAACATTTCAAAATACAAAAAATTTTCTAATGGCATTGCCTAACATACAGAGCATTCGACTGCCAAGCTTTATGCTACAACAAATCGACTATAGTAGTAAAATTTCTTGTACCAGCCCATTATGTTATATACATATATTTTCAATATGTATCTGAAGTCATATGCATTGTTAATGGTAGTACCTTATGAGACTTCATGCTTGTAAAAATATAAAATCATATTGATAGGTAGCATGCTTCTTTTAATATTTATTATTGTTGGAGTGTGTTTAATGGGGCATTGAACCTTTAATATTGTAACATTTTTCTGGAATTTTCCGCTGTGGTGTCAAAACAAGGGTGAAAAATCTGTGTGTTTCATATTTCAAATCGTCGGTGTATAAAATCTTACATACCTCCACCAAATGGCAGATTACAAAGTAATGTGTTGTGACATGGCCATATACATCTAGACAATAGAGGCCACTCCAATTGGTTTAACTTCAGCTGCTCTAAATATTAGTCTTGACATAAAATAAAGGACTTATGTAGAATGATATGAAACATGGACTGTATAGTTGGAGTTTGCTGACTAACTGAATTTCTACAGGTTCTACCTTCTCTCTTATTGTATTCAGTCGGTTGTACATGGCAGAATAAATTCAGTTTAATCTAATCCTATGTACATTATGTTGTTTTTCCCCATTGTCACATTGTACAAGTGGACAACATCCGTTTGGGATCTCTATGTACCTTACAATGGAAGTACAAGGGATTGGGAATGAGATCAATCAGGTATAATCGGGGCTGAATTAAAGTCAATCTTATCCGAAGTATTTTGAGGATTTCACTACACACACGCTTGTATGAATTATAAGGATTTCCGTATACTAACAATTACGTGAATAATAAGGATTTTACTGTTAAAAGCCCTCGGGTAAGGGGTCTTTTTGTTTCGTCGCCAGGATTTGTAGCCTAAACGAAGCTTTTTCAAAGAAAGTCAATTTTCTCTTCGAACAACTTTACCGGGCCCACTTTGAAATATGATGGCCCAAGTCCACCGAGAAAATTTTTTATTTAGTTGAGAAAGTGAAACTGAATCGCGCCAAACGTTTACCAAGGAGTTATGCTGTTTCTCTCCGACATTGCTTTACACTTTACAAGGGTCACATTTGTAACATTTTGTGTGACCTTCAGCTGCAGTTATTTTACTTGGGTCTTGCTTGTTTCTTTCCCTTTTCTTTGTTTGTTTGTGTGTTTCTTTCTTTCTTGCTTGCTTTCTTTCTCTTCTTTCTTTGGTTTTGTTTCGTTTTGGTTTTTATTATTTTGTGTGTTATTTGATTTCCGTTTGTTTGTTTGTTTGTTTTTTGACAAACTGAACACAGATCACCTTCTGGTTTTCTGAAAGACAGCTGTCCTTCCAAAAGGATTATGTAACTCTCTGCTATGTCTGGACATCCTGTGTGTAATGATACTACTATTAATGTATACAACATTTTTCTAAAAGTAAATTTATGTACAAATTAATTTATGTGGCTGCTGAATTTGAATTTACACAACTAGTTGCAAGGGAATCCCAGTCTCTGAATGGATGTCCTTTCCGTGGTTATACACAGATATGATAAACAATAAGGGTGTACATGCCATCACATGCATTTCCTAGGTACTCACAGAAGACAACAGTCCTAACCTCTTTCAGAACTTGTGGTGGGGCAACAACATATCAAGAGAATTAACAGAACTGTGCACAAAAACGGCGGATCAGGTCTCTGTGAAATTTGGAATGACAGGTAATATGCTTTCGAAAAAAAAAATAACATATGTAACATACTTTAAGTTGTTAGAGCTTCACCACCCATCTAATAATAGTTTTCTTTACAAAAATAAGCATTTTATGTCAACATAATCCCACGATTCAGCAGCTACCTTTTGTCAATAATTGCAGGAATATGCATTCGTGAGACAATATTGAAGCATTGAATATATGAACTTGTATTTTTTCAAAGAGAAAAATTACGTCGCTAATTAGGTTATATTGAAGTCACTTTAAATACTATTCTTTATACGTAGTTCACCATTCAAGAGAATGTTGTACCTCTAAAAGTACAATTCAATGAAGCCTCTGTGTGACAAGTTTTTTTCCAAAAAAACTTCTGTATGAGTTTGCTTATAGATTAATCCAACGGGGGCATATCAGTAAACTTACTCCTGGTCTATCCTCTGTCGCTTCGTCGATTTCATTAGACTCATTCATCCAAAGTATTAAAGTCCTGTATGCCTTAGTTCTTCTACACTGGAGCTGGAGTGAAACTTTATAACAATATGGTGCAGTGGAATGGTTCCCAATGATTTACACATCCATGAGGCAAACCTTTAGCTATCAATGCATACTGCCTCAGTTGCACTAATACGTATTTGTTTCACCAAATTCTACACTTATACCCTGTGTCCACATTCAATACAATGTACCCCACTGTCTAACGGGTATTCGACGAACAAAGAGACATTTGAATTTAAAATTTACAGGTTCATGCTGTTAACTACGCCATTAATGCCCTTGGATGATAAACTTTTCTTTGTTTTGTAAGAGTCAACTCGGATGCATATCCCATGTCCTCATGTAAAAGAAAAGTTCCAATATTTGAATGGAAAGGGGTTAATGTTTCAACAGCCCTGTTACACATATGTGCACCTCAATGCAGTGCATTATAAAAAAAACTAAAGTCCAAACTATTGATGCACAAGAATAAATTTGTCTCTTTTCTTTAACAAGAATAAGCGGCAGTTTGCACGAAAACAGTTAACTGGCATATATTAAAAGATCTAATGCGGTACGGCAATCATAACTGAATGCTGTGTCATTTGTGAAATTTAACTTTTTTTCATCAAAACTATCCTGTAATTTTAGTTTTCTTTTTAAATAAAATACGCTTCTTAAATATGTCCCCTGTATCTAGTTTGAAAATAATAATTTGAAGAAAAAAAACACTTCCATCTGTGTGGGGACAAACATGCCAAATTCTCATGAAAGGTGCACAAAATTTACAATGTTTGTCTACGCGAATCTGAGTCCCTTTTTTTCTCCCAATTTGGACGGATTTTAAGCTAAACTTTCGCCAAAGTGATATTTCACATCACATACATTCTACAATGAACACCATATTTCGTGAAAGGTAACTATTTCTTGCAGTGAAGCATGCCCTACCAGGAAGGCATCTGATGGGTACTTGAGCACATAAATACACGTCCCTGGGGTACAGAACGGAGCTCTATACCTCTGTGAAGTAAGCATTGCTCTGTAGTTATTTCTTTGCTTGGTAAATTACATGGCAACTGGACCATGAACTGCCTGCTTTGCAGCCCTTTAGACATACTCTGAAACTATAACATGTTTTTGTTTAACGGAAACAGTAAAGTTTTACGTAAATCTAGGTAAATATAAACAAACCCAGGAAAGCTGTCAGAAAGTTCGTTTGGCGTCCTTGCTTTTAACCTTTCCTTGGTTGTAATCCGACAGGGGCAACATTTTTCTTTGGCCCTGGCTTAATGATATAATAGTGACATTGTGAGCTCACTGCACCAAGTTAGGCTATGAACATCCCCACGTTTTTCAGACTACAAATCACCCACATCTATCTATAGATAAATGTGGTTGATTTGTAGCCTGAAAAACTAGAGGGTAAACATATGTGTGCTTCCATTCTCGTGCAACCGTACTCAATGTAAACACACATTTAGCGTCATTGTAAACATACATTTAGTGTCATAATTACTTTCACCACTTATTACGTCGCAGCGTGTTTACGTATACCGCAGTGCATCTTGGGGGATCGCTGGGGACAAAGTCAAAGCAGCGCATATAGTATAAAACGGTTGAGGTCGCAGTATTGCTGATGTCCTCGTAATATTAACGATAAAACAATTAGTGAAGCTGAAGAAAAATTAAATCAATCAGCATGCGTTAAACGTTCCTTTAATCAAGTCTTTCACACTGTTGGCATAAAAATATACTATTGTATCAACTTCAAATTATTAGAATAGTTTTTAAAGATTTTTTAACATGCAGAAATGCTACAGTTTTATCACAACTATAATGTATGGAACCAAAAAGGTAAACATGCAGGCTTAAATTAAAGACTCTTGTATATAAAGACTGTAACACACGACGTAAATTTTCACGTATACTTTATGGAGGTTTTCACCACTATCTTAGCTATCTCTGTGCTTGCATATGTAGACAGCAAAAAGTAAAAGTCCAGCAGCCCACGCAAATGAGTCAACAAAAGCCATGTAGACATCCGATTTACTCAGGCCCCAGCCTGTTAAAGAAAAAAAAATGCATACACTGTCAATCAAGTTACCAGGTATCCCGTAGATATATTTCTACATAATGTGGAAATTAAGGACGATGATTGGTACAGATAGCTCTGTTAAATAGGGTCTTAAGTACATGTCTAAAACAGGATATTTATCAGAGGTTTATCTGAAATAAGATACCACCCACGCACAGATACACGGTTCGTACCTTATTTCAGTACGCACCATACTTGATGTACATACATACATGCATACATACATACATACATACATACATACATACATACATACATACATACATACATACATACAAGGCATCCTTTACGCTAATGCATCGAAAAAATATTACATAACTGACATTCGGTTATTGACATATGGAAGGTATTTGATGCAATCTGACTTTTCCTCCCGCCCTCTCACCACGGATTGACACTGTACCGATGCCTGTCATCGGAACGGGTTAACCTGTTGCGCACACATATATATTTTTTCTTTACAGATGTCTCACTTATTTGTACCTAAAATTTATTACTTACCTATGATAATAGACTTAACAAAAAAAAAATGAAGGAATATTGATGAAATCATGAAACAAAAAAAATCCTTTCCATAACTCAACTTGCCTGTTTTGGTGTTCCTGCCGAGAGGTACTTTATGAAGTAAATTTAACGATGGCTAATTATAAAACATACTTTACATTTAAAGTACTAATGTTTTTTATCAGAGTAAGCTGGTCGCTCATAGTTTCATGTGCTGTGTCCAGAAAAATGGGTCAATTAGTTGCAGTGTTAAGTGATTGCCTGGGAGAGATGTCAGTGTGTATGGTGCCCAGTACCAATATGAATTATAATGATGGGTTGGTGTTAGTGCGATGTACAGTATCTGTGGTAATAATGGGTCAGTTTAGAGCGATGTACAGTATCTGTCGTAATAAAGGGTCAGTGTTAGCGCCGAGTACGGTATCTGTCGTAATAAAGGGTCAGTGTTAGCGACGTGTACAGTATCTGTCGTAATAAAGGGTCAGTATTAGCGCAATGTACAGTATCTGTTGTAATAATGGGTCAGTGTTAGCGCCGAGTACGGTATCTGTCGTAATAAAGGGTCAGTGTTAGCGACGTGTACAGTATCTGTCGTAATAAAGGGTCAGTGTTAGCGCGATGTACAGTATCTGTTGTAATAATGGGTCAGTGTTAGCGCCAAGTGCAGTATCTGTTGTAATAAAGGGTCAGTGTTAGCGCGATGTACAGTATCTGAGGTAATAAAGGGTCAGTGTTAGCGCAATGTACAGTATCTGTGGTAATAAAGGGTCATTGTTAGCGCCGAGTACAGTATCTGTCGTAATAAACGGTCAGTATTAGCGCGATGTACCGTATCTGTTGTAATAAAGGGTCGGTGTTAGCGCAATGTACAGTATCTGTGGTAATAATGGGTCAGTGTTAGCGCCGAGTACAGTATCCGGGCTAAAAAGGGAGTTAGTGTTAGCATCGAGTAGGGTATGTGTCGTAATAATGGGTCAGTGTCCGCATTGAGTCAAGGACATGTCAGAATAACGGGCCTATGCGAGCGTTGGGCACAGTACCTATCACAATTATGGGTAAACATAAAATAAAAGTACATTGTAGAACCTGCCAGAATGATGGGTTTATGTTACTACCGAGCACATGACCTGTCAGAACAACTGATCAGAGCCATTGCGGTGTACAGCATCTGACGGACAAAATGTGCCAATATTAAAACTGTGAGTAGTACCTGATTCAATAATTGGTTTATGTTAGTAATGTGCCCAGGACCTGTCAAACCAAGAGTCAATCTTAAAACTGTATGTACATGTGGTACCTGTCAGACTTTTGAGTTAATGTTATCGTGTTGTACAATACCTCTCAGAATGATACTTCTAAATGCCCCGGCCGATCTTGTGTTTGGCATGAAGTGTGCGAAAAATCGTAACACCGGACTTAGTGCTTCCTTGGGCCAAAGTGAACCTACAAGAAAAAAACTTTGCCTTAACGCCCCTAGATCGTCTGTCATCCTGAAAACTTAGCTTTATTACTTCCACTCCTTTGCCTGTTGTGCAGTGTTATCAAGCATAACTGCTCCTTGCACCAAGCCACCTGGAGAACAAAGCCGTGCTTCTCTGTCTGGTAGCGACTAACATGTTACAACTCGTTGTGTGCAAGACAGTTTCATACACTGTTTAGGCTGTCAAGCTTCGTCCCATCACACTTTAACATGGAGAGGGCTTGACATTTTCCCTTGCGCGTTTTTGACAGGGAGCGACTGTTTTCGTACCATGTCTGCGATGAGACCATGTAGAGGATACCAATACCATACTTACAGTGATACTTTATAAACCCTTTCATTTAAGCTCCCAGTTTGCTCAAATGTGACCGCTGGTGGCCGCCCAGTATATCGATTTCCATTGTGGCGACCGATTTAGGAATCATACAGTATACCAATGCATTGTCATTTAGTATTCAACATCACCGTTGTAAAAGTCTATGATGTTTGTGCTTGTGTATACATATTGATACTATTTATTTAATTTATCTAACCTCCGGGAACGGATAATGGAAAATACATTAAAATAACATAGGATACATCACGATAACTCAGCATGTGCATATCAATTGTAAATATGTATTACCATACATCTATATGAAGCGTAAACTACAGGCAACTGCAAATGACAGACTGACTTGTCTGCAACATATTATTCATTCTTCGTGCGACAGGATGCATAATTAAAAACAACAGGAAAAGGAACTATTTTAAACTTAATGCCGAATTATCACAAATCAATGCCGTACCCCGGCACCATGAAAGACAAACTTAGGTCTCGCGTCTTTTTCATTGCAAGTTGGAATAAAATAAATTCCTGAACAAAACAGTTTGTGTCATGGTTGTCATTTTCTCTACCGAGATTCTGCTTAGAAGTAAGGGCATGAGTACAGACTTCTCGTGATACTGTGGACGAAGCCTTTAAGTTATTTTTGTCACTTAATTTACTCGTGTTACATACATGTTATACATGTTATACGTGTTATTACGTTTTCTCACGAAATCGTTGATGGCAATTGCCCTTTTGAAGCCACCTCTGATGAGGGATCATGATAGCATCCATGTTGGAATGAGGCACAATGAACATGAAGTGCAAAGAGCAAACAATTTCAGCTTCAAGCGTGGAATATACTGAAACTTATGAACACAACATGCCTCTTAATGTAGAGATCCAGAGAAGATAGCCTCTTGTCCATAAAATAAAGTTTGATTTTTTTGGGTAAATTTTAATGATTTTATCCACAGCAAAGTAAGCAAACAAAACGGTTTTCGAAATACGTTTTGCTGATGTAAACTCTGAAAACGGCCGTGAATGACGTACCTGTTACGGCGACACACATACCAACCATACCGATTACCCCAATCGCGACTATATGTTCCTGGTCGCAGATTACGGAGAGTATGATACCTACCGAAAATAAAGTTTATAATAAAGAGAGGGATATCATTTAGGGATGAACGTGATAGGATGGATTATGTGCATAGGTTTTCTCTGTCAATGTCTTGCAACGACCGCCAATCACTTATAAGTATAAACAGGGCTAACTTTCTTCGAAAAGAAATGCCTCGTGATTAGAGACCTGTGAGGTGCCCTTGAATATTTTCTATTACTTTGTATGTGAATAACGTGGAATACTAAGCCAGCATTAACTATCACACGACAACTAAAATGCACCTGCCATGTCATTTTTTTCATTCTCAAACCATCAGCTTTTCTGGATGCCCCATAGTCCCGTTTTGAAAAGCTGTTGACACGGACTACTATATTCTGTATAACTTCAGGAATGCCTGTACTTGAATCAAAGGTCTATTTAAAAGGAAAATAAATCTATCACCCTTATTATGATTCAAAGTAGCCAATTACACATAACATTTAGACAAAATATGTACAGAGCGACAGAGCTCTTGAGCAGGAAGATTTACCCTGGATTCACAATGCGTCATGATTGCATTAACATTTGGAAAAAAAAAATCCAGAAATGAATTATAATATCCACCAAAAAGACCGCAGTCAAAATGAACGGACTTTGGAACTGGATTACACACGGGAGAAGAAAGAGCTTGCTTTCATTTCAAGAAAAAATTATCGAGTCAAGTATGCATAATGTGACAGTCGAGAGATGAAATTGCTTTGTTCTGATGCGCCTTCTCGTCAGGCACTGCAAGCATAACATTCCACTTCTAGGCTTGCAACTGAAAAGCCATTACAGGTATATCACATATATATATATATATATATATATATATATATATATATATATATATATATATATATATATATATATATATATATATATATATATATATATATATATATGTATGTATAATCTGCTTGGGGCCTACTGCTATTACATACCCTTTCATATCAGTATTCATGAGCAAATAACTATACTTTTGCTATCAGAGGCCTTATAATATTAATGTTCATACAAGCGAGGCTTTTATGAATAGGCCATCATATGGATATCTTTGTTTCTTGATGTTATCAGCCAGTATATGATATCGTGCCACTGGACTCGTTCGCTGTCGCTCACTCTTGCAGTAACTCGATATCATACCACATGGTAAAAATAATAAACAAAGAAAGCCGTGTGATGATTTTTTTCATCCTATGGTTCTTTTTTAGACTGGATGATAATAAGGAACTCATTCATACGCTAATTTTTCCAAAAAATATGCGCAGCAGAGGAATCGTGAGAATTAGATATGACAAACAACATCTTGGGGTCTTATTGATCTGCCTCGTATGCCCCCTAGTGGCAGATAGGGACACTTTCAAGCGTGCACAGAACAGCGTATCGGTGCAGAATCATCGTAATCGTTCACTGATATAGTATCAATGCACATTTTTCAATATATGGAAGATCTGGATCTATACGGAATAAAAAGTGGCCAGTTATTGCACTAAAATACACTTAACCATATGATAACAATTATTATCGCATGCCCTGAAATACTAGTTGTAATACAGGATTATTTACTGAACTCAACAAAGGTTTGACCTAAGAACTTTCGAATGAGTGATCAAACTTTTATTATACTGATACCGTTCAAGAGAATTATATTATCATATCTATTCTAAATGGTGGTAATTAAAGTCGTAAATAGCATTTTTACTGCCATTGGTTGAGACCATATCATGTGCTATACTATCATAACGCGCATTGGCCCTAATGTGTCCTTGAGAATGGTCACGAATCTTCTTATCCAAATCCATTATAAGTACACAAAAACGCAACTACATTAAAAGGTTGATCTAACCAGGTTCCGAGTTATCGCACGAGAACAACCCTTTGGCAATATGAATGTGAAATTACAATTCGTCTTCCTCAGGCAAAAAATGTGACTAAGTTGAAATAAAGCCTTCCCCCATAACTCTACAGATTTTGATTTCCGTTGCTGAGCCTTTTAAGTTTGAAATGAAGTCATGGTCTCCCATCTCCGAGCCCAAATAATAGCTTCCTCAAACTATATAACGTTATGAAGTTTGATCACCTTCTGTTGTATCCCTCTTGAGAAATATGTAACTTTCATTCAAGCACTAGCATGCTTTTAATTGCATAGAACACAATGGTCTAGGTCAACAGCTTTGCTTTGGACGCAACGCACCAAAAGCACATTCACGACAGCAGTTGATCATGACTCACTTCAATAAATATCACTGAAAGTGTTGACCTGAGACCACCATGTAACCATGACAGTGATGTCAAAGTCAGCCATCTTGAATGCAATGTCAATTATTCGTTTCTGCTGTACTTTCACATATTACGAAAGTGTGTGACAATGTAGAAGTTGACAAATTGGAACTCTCAGTCATATGTTAATTTACTTTTTCCCTTCAATCCTTATTTTTCAAGTTTGCTTCATTTAAAACACTCTACTTCTTTCTGCGGTAGTCTCTTTCTCATGAAGGCAGAGTACTTATTGACGTGATGGAAATGTCGAATATTTGTACAAGTGTGGGGGCTTTGTCAGACCCGTTAAATTTGAGTTATGAATTTCAGTTTGGCTATGGACTCGTTTCAGTAATTTAGAAATACTCCGAGGAGCATCCTTTAGCTGTATTGGTCTCGTCTTGCTTGAAACCGATTTTCTGCGACGTTTACATAAGATGCCGGTCACATGCGCAAACAACCAGCAAGCAATAAATATTTGAGGCGGCTTTCAATGCAAGCTCCTTCACATGTTCTGTAAATATGGTGAATTACCTGTTTGGCTATGATGATTCCTTGAACGATACTATAAACCATTTTGTAAAACCTAGTACTTACCAACCATGCAACCAACTATGCCTTGGCAAAACGCCAGAGCAGTCGTTAAGAAGAATGACCCACGAAGAGTTACCTGTGGCAATGACACAAACATATGTGAACGAAGATCCAGCCCTCGCCTATAGGCGTGCAAATATTCCCCCCTCTGCAAGCCGAGCAAAGCTACAGGTCGGTATGGATACAGTTTGTTTTATTTAACTGTTTGCAAAATCGCCCATTGAATGGGGAGAGATCACAAGCTCAACCAGGTAAGAAATCTCAAATATGTAAATTTCGTAACAAATTTGCCGTTACGGTAGACGTAGATCCATTTTGCAGTAAAGATGGGTCGGTGTGTCAGGAGAATAGGGTGAAACCTCAGTCTAATTCCATTGCTATCTTTACTGTACCTTAAGTAAAGACAAATGTCGGGGTATCTGAGGAAACACACGTCCCCTAAATATAATCCTGACACAACTGAGCCCCCCCCCATTTTCTATGTTGCGCATTTCTTTTGAAAGGCTGATGACCTATGGCATTTTCGAACCTTAAGATAATTTTTTATCACTTTCGTACAGATAAAGGTGTCTGTGGCATTTGCATTACTTTGTGGTCTATGTATGTGCACTTTCTCAGGGTACAACGGATCGAGAAATAAAATGTTCTGTTCCAGTGTACCACATATTAAGACTCTGTTATCTCTAACTCATCGCTATAGACTATGTCTAGTCGAAATAATCACTACGAAACTCGGTGCATTTCAGTTGATCAACAAAGACACTGTGCAAGCAATTCGATGGCGTCAGTTGCTAATGACATTTTATATGGTAGTTGTTACATTACTTATTGCTACAAACCAGACAGTCCATATAAGCCTTCATTATTTTAATGTCGTGGCGTGTAATTATTATCGCCACAACACATCAATATTATAGGCATATATTATTTGTTGCCAGATAAGCAGTTAGGGTAACAAGCAATTTATTTGTTTGTTTAGTTCAAGATTTGATTGTATAATCAAAACAAAAATACAGTATAGTTTTACACATCTGGGAGCTTTTGACCGTGACTCCACAAAATATCATGCATAAATAACTGTAAATGACTTACCCCTTTTTGGACATAAGTCTTATTAAGACACATTTC
Organism: Hermodice carunculata; assembly: GCA_964020975.1. Taxonomy (NCBI): domain Eukaryota; kingdom Metazoa; phylum Annelida; class Polychaeta; order Eunicida; family Amphinomidae; genus Hermodice; species Hermodice carunculata. The sequence goes on along the minus strand of OZ026628.1, from coordinate 34,456,942 downwards.
TCAATGCTATTCATTTTGGTTTCAGTTGCACCCTGTTGTGCCATGTCCAACATAAAAAAACTAAGAGTAGAGTAAAATAAAATGACTTTGCAGCATTGTTGTTGAGTACCCGGCGTTTGTGTTAACCAAATACAGGACCATTCTAATGAAGAAGAGGACCTGACACTACTTTCATAAAATTGAAGCCATGACGTCAATGATATACCGATCATGCAGACATGTGCTTTTACTTGACAATATACATGTTCTATTATATGGAAAGGATATGTTTATACTCAACTTGAAAAACAACGAAGATGATAAATAGGTACTGGAATACATTGACAGTAAGTACTGGTAGCTGAATAAGCACGTGGGATATGATAACTTCCAGCGTACCCGAGTCTGGAAAAAGAAAACCAAATCAAACACACAAGTATTATAATGTGCTTGGAGTAGTCGGCCAATCAGATGTCAGAACAACCTCACGTGACCAGTTTATATTCCGCTAAGCAGGCCCGCCCTCGTTTTAATATTGAGTACACGATGAGTATATGCACCGTTTTCTTAGTTAGGTCTGACCTATCGTGTTGCAATCCAGCGCGGACAACTTGAATTTACCGATAGTTGGTGACATTTTATTGCGAGTCTTACTGTGGTTGGCTTATCATTATATCAAACCTTTCTCATAAATGCATTAATAATAATACACGGCGGAGCTTGACACAGAGGATTGTATCTGCAGATAGACGACCGTAGGCTTTTAGCCTTGTATTGTCAGAGAACCTCGCGCCCTAATGGTCTTTCGACTTCTACCCGCCGGTACAATCATCGTTGCCTCGCTGTGCCGAGTTTTAAGCATTCAATAACAACATAGCATGGGAAGATATTTTCTGATCGAATTTACAGACAAGATACAATCACAGGACAATACTAATGCGAATACGCTTCTGATAGATTACAAAGTATTCATGCAAACATATGTTCGTATCATTTTAATTTTGAGACCGTAATAACACTTTCCTATCTCTAGAAACGGAGATATATTGTTTTGGATAGAACAGTTCTGTTGAAAAAACAAAACAAAAGACGGAACCAAAACCAAAGCAAAAAAAGAGAAAAGAAAACCAGCCAAACAAACAAAACAAAAACAAAACAAAACAAAAACAAACAAAAAAAAAAAAACCAAAAAAAAAAAAAAAAAAAAAAAACACCAAAGCAGAACAAAGAAGAAAAGAAGCATGAACACGGTTAACAGAACGTGCCAATATGCTCAATGCACCTTACCTTGTGATAATTTAAATCAGACTCGCCTGTTGTTAATCAACCTGCAGTAAATAATTCAAAAGACCCTTACTTGTACTAAACGTTCTACCCAGAATTCCAAGTAAACGCTCCTGAATTAATGCCATAGCCGTCAGACCACAGGGAGTATAGAAAACCATGCTGCAATCCACGGAAAAAAAAAGAAAACAAATCTTAAAATATCTTGATGTGGTTGTCGGTTTGTGAACAGGAACAACAGAAATGCGGATGTAGCTCTTCATTGTGGGTCAGAAACTCTATTTGTACAATGCAAATACAGTATAACCTCTAAGTACAACCAACTCCATGAAATTTCATATCTATATGAAAAAGCCACCATTTTACAATCCCATTTTTAGGTATATTTCGAACGAATTTATGCCCCCTATTACGATCGTTCCCCTACGAAGACCAAATTGCCAGATGCGACCTCGGATTGTTTGATAAGCAGCGCATCGGTGCAGAAGCCTGTCTGTGATTTCGGATGATTAGATTCGAAAAAATGCTCATATGGAAATTTAAACGTTCTAACAACGACAAATATTTTATAAGGTGTGCTGCTAAATGTAATATGTTCGAAAAAAAAATTACAATACGCAACATGGACTGAGATTCATTATTTTGCAGAAGCTTGAGGCAAACTTGTGGATAATATACCAATCTTGGCTCAAGCAATGGCCTTGAAAGAGTTCGGGAAAGAATGAATTTTATATTTAGAGTTTTTATGCGCATTATGGCAGCGCTTCGGTACTACCGTTGTAGCTCAATAGTGCCAATACAGCTTTAATCTTACGTCACCATTACGAAATGTTATCTGATTTTAAAAAGATTAAAATATGAGGCATAATTTCGCAGGGAACATAGAAAGAAAAATTATTTTTCTCCGCAAATATGAAAACTTGAACAGTTTCGTCCGTAAATATGAAAACTCGAGCAGCTAAAGGGGTCAAAGAGATTTATTGCTGTACATGCCAGTCATATAAAACCTACCTGTACGCCTTGGTAATACAAATATTGATGACTGGAAGGAATGTACCTAACAACCGTGGCAACTTACATGTTTAACACCCCTGGTCCAATATAATCGATAACCGACTGCGCAAGCCCGACCCCTCCATAAATCGGTTCATTTATCTGAAGTAAGATACGATATATATATATATATATATATATATATATATATATATATATATATATATATATATATATATATATATATATATATATATGTATGTATATATATAAAACAAAAACCTCTTCCATTTGTACCAAGTTTGCTTCCCTAACGAGTACATCTCTGTGTCACATTTGTTTTGTATTTCCTTGTTTATGTCGTTTGTTTGGTTTAAGCATCCTTTATTCAGAAATAGATACAAATCACCGCTCAACAATAATTGTTGGTTTATGCCGATTGAAAAATAGGGCCCAGCCGTATATAAATTTCTCAAAGGACGAGAAATAATAAGGGAACATGACGCACGGGAACATATACTGAGGCAAAGGACACAAGGACAAAACACGCACAGTGGCAGTATGTAATATCAATGATCATGAACGGTCGCCAGATAAGTCAACTGTAAAATCTGCATCTGCAAATACATCAACCTGAGTATGAAGATCTGTAATAGCAATAATGAATTCTTGCTACAAACATTTCACTGCAAAAACAGCATTTGTGCGTATCTATACATATGAGGTCTGACGTTTGTGTCACATTTCATTCACTGTATTAGAACACGCACTCACACACAAGAAAAAGCACTTTAAATTAGCGTTATGTAGGTTAGGCTGTGAGTTACCCACCACCTGATGGCTAAAATCTTTCAGTGCCACCTACTACAAAAGTCGAACTACTCAAGACTAAGTGTTCTCGGTTATAACAAGGACGTTTGATTCATATTCCTCGTGAAAGGACCTTCTATTCAAGTTCAAGCATGCCTTTAGTTCCAGACAATATAGTGGTCAGGGTCAACAGTTTTCCTTGGCGTGCTTTGGGTGCAATGCGCCCATTGGGCGCCCTGGAACGCTGTTGACCTAATCCAAAATGTGACACTAAAAACGTTAAAGCATGCTGCTAATGCATTCATGAACTGCTTAGAAAATATTGTGGTTTTCGAAAGGTTAACAACTTGTAAAGCCATATATGGAACTGCATAAAGAGTGAAGGGGCGTATTGAGATATTTAATGGTTGATTTAGATAGTGACGCAGTGTATAGGAGGTAGATTAAAAAGTAGTGCCACATATCCGCGGCAGCTAAGGCAATATAGCAATTTGCTATATCATTTACACCAGTTCTGAACAAGTGGAAATTAAGTGGCTAGCTCCTGAACGCAGGCGTGAATGGTGAACAATTGTAAATCTGTCACCAAAATTGTGCAAGTCAGATAATTTTAAGGTCGCACTATAGGCTATCTTATCTTTCATGTGAATACTGCAGCTGATGGATTCCGGATATCCAAAGGTAGTCCATGCCACAATCTGGCTATGGAAGGAATAAAGGATTTGTCATATAGGTCAGCACAAACCCTGTAATGTGTGACGTCATACATTTGACGAGGATTATTATTATTAGTTCTGTTGAAGGCAGTGACAGAGTGGATTATAGAGCACGGTTGATTTGATGTTTACAGAAGTTGACAACGCCTCATTTATATATTCATATTCTGTGGTTTGTCATAAATTTGATTGCAATCTTAATTCAGATGTGGATACTGTGTCAAATTGTTTAAAAAACAATAATAAAATCGAAGTAGTTCACCTTCATAATGGCTGCACAAACATCAAAATTCTCTTCGACAGTACATTAAATCTTTCCCAAATGTATGCGTGGTAGCAATGTATATGCGCATTTAAAAGGCCAATTCGAGAAGCAAAAGAGCCGTGGCATTCATGTGTGATAGACCATTTGCAGTATGAAATGAATGTCTATATTTCATCAGATTGCAGATACATAGATACATTCTAAAGTACGCTAATGAATGGTTCATATAGATTCAGCAACACAAACCAAATTACCATGCTATCATATATATATATATATATATATATATATATATATATATATATATATATATATATATATATATATATATATATATATATATATAGATATAGTTAAAACAATACTCTGGCATACATGGCCACACATATTGCCAATGAAACAATTAGCTGTGCAGCAAATGTTGTAAGTTATTTACGATCATTTTTCTTTAATGTACATCCATTGAAATTATTTACTCTAAGTATCCCAATCAGCTAGAGATTGATCGGTTTGGGGGCTCAGCTACAGAAATACCCTACATAAAATACATATATTGTGAAAGCATGAAAACAAAATACAAACAGATATTACATACAATATGTAAAATGAATTAAACCGAACTAAAACAATACAATGATACATATACACACAGCATAAGTGAAATACATGCGTAACAAGCATATGCTGTACATGGGAGACAATACTTTACCAGTTGAAACAATCGTGGCGAACTATTGCTGAAGTATGTTCTCTTTAAGCGACATTTGACCTTGATGTGCACACACACACACACACACACACACACACACATACATACATGTATATATATATATATATATATATATGTATATATATATATATATATATATATATATATATATATATATATATATCAATGTGCATGTAATGTAAGATTATGTATTGTCACTTTCTTTAAAAAAAATCCTGAGATTGATTAAGCCATAGTCAAAGGATCCCTTTCATAATGAATGCACAAGGCAAGTAGAATGAATAACTTATGTCCTTAATGTCGTGTCTCCTATTTCCATATCTACGCAGCAGCTGCCTATGGTCCACTTAATACAGCATATATGTCCATATGACAGAACTCACCTGGTATGGCTTTCCAAATGGGGAACGAGTCAGAGGCATCAAGTCACGTACTTTTTGGCTAACATTACGGTAGAAAACCTCATAAGCTTGCAGCGTAGTCTTGTATACAATCCAATAGCTTACCACATCTACAAGCAGTAGCAATCATAATTACCCGTGCATTAACAAATCACGTTTTTCTTTAAAGAGAAAAATGTGTTTAATATGTTAGTTGGTTCTCTCTGGCGAACGTGAAGTTGCAGGCTAGATTTCGATGGTGTAAACCTATTATATTTGCAAAAACAATTAGCCAAAGGCGCAATGCTTATATGAAAGCCTCTTGTACATGGATTGACAATACAACCAAGAGTTGATAACAAACATCTAGCCACCAAATACAGAACATACAGGGCATGACAAATATAATGGAAAAGGGTGGGCGTTATTCACGTCAATACATGGATATACAGTTTGCGGTAACAATAAGTGCAAAGACAGATGACTCATCTCTGTACAATTTTTACCCTGTGTCTTAATATGCAGTTAACTATGACAGCACAGCTACAACCCGATGCTAGGGGAGCTAAACATTAAATCATCCAGTGGTTCTGATATATTTGTGAACTGCTTGGAATATTTTTCGATTTCCATAATTATATTTTGTGTTTTAGATTTCGTTAAGTCATTTCACCTGAAAGACGATGCATCTCATGCCGAAGGTTGTGATATAAGACAAGAGCAACCAACAATGGGGCAGAATAACAAAACGATCGCTTTTTTTCTTATTCAAAACAATCGTACAGTGATTCATAAAAAAGTATAGACCTATTTATATTTCATGGGTTGTGACAGAAGTCAAATACAGACGAATCATGTCACTACCCATGGCACTCTTATAGACGTTCACTTTCTATCCTTCCGTTTGGTGGAGGAAACCGAATGACTCGGAGAAAAACACCCTGATAATAAAAATTGCAGGGTGGTTTTCTCCGATAGAAGCTCTGTCCAGTCGCTGCCCGCGCCGAGACAAAAACCCCGTTGCGCAGATGTGAAAGAAAAGCTTGTTATCGTTTAGCATGTTTACGGAACCAGTTTCCACGTGATTTGTCCAATAGGATCAAACGCAATAGACGAATTACCTCACTTTCCTCAAGCAAACCAATCACGAATAACACATTACAAATATAACTTATACCACAGCACCATAGGAAGCATTGTGTTTGAAAAGACATAAACTTATGGGGTGAAGAGGTCACTTTGATATATATATATATATATATATAAATTATGTAACATACACGTATTGTCCATGTGTAAATGTATCCAGTGGTCTGTCTCTTCAGTGGATACGTTTTTCAAATGCACAAGTCTGTAATCAGGAAGTCACAAGCACAACAAAATATGTCACTACTATGCCCCCAAAATAACATCATTACATAATATTTATGTAAAAACAACGAATTGTACAAAAACTGTTAATGTACAAACTTTGTCTTAGATTGCAAATTTGTATTGAGTCGTCCTCCTCTTTTCGTTGCAGGGGAAAGTTGGAAATCAGTCCCTTTTCGTCCTAGAATTATGCACTCTCTATTTTCCTGACCCTTTCTCTTTCATATAAATCAGTTTCTATGAGAATAAATCGCCAATACTTTTTTGTTTTGAAGCGATTAATGCTAAGATTGAGATTTTGTTTTGCTAAACTCCGAGAAAGTGTTGAAGCAAGTCACTATCATAGTTTATATTATGTTGGAATGTCGTAGTTCCCTCTGTTGTGTAAATGCACATTCCGACACCAGCTGTTCTCGTGGACTCTCTGGTCGCGCAAGTTTTAATGATACGGTCAAACAGAGCACACGGGCCAGAAGCCTTATATGCTGGTGTGGTCTATGCGCGCTGTTCCTTTTTTGTGCACAGAAAAAAAAACACATTTGAAATATTGTATCAAAACTTTTGACAACCCCTTCACGGGTTCATATTATATATTGTATTTTTTTTTACTTGTCCGGGATGTCATAATTATAATCTTCACTCATTTCTTCAAACAACAGCCACCTAATTTATTATAATGTTTTACAATGCAAGGTATAATGATGCTCTGACTCAGCTAATAGTGATTTTAACAACTGTAAGTGTTACCGACACATTGCCCTACATAGAAAGTTTGAATGGTGCATAAGTATTTCTGTTCCAAGATTAGGACTCAAAATGTATCTTTCTACAACGAACAAGCGATCAAAAACGACAAGATTATGCATAATATGTTTCACATTACTGAAAAGATTGATGGGATACCGACAGCAGGGACCACCAAACCAAGGTTGGGTGGACTGAACTCTTTTTAATGCCAATCACGTCTCAAGCCAATTTACTAAAGTTAGACTAATCTGACTTATCATTAGGATCTCAGATTCATATTCCTCGTAAAAAGGCCTTTCATTCAAGTACCAGCACGCCTATAGTTCTACAGAAAAGCTGTTGGCTCGGTCCAAAATTTGACACTGAAAGGGTTTATTTTGTCAAAATATATTTCTGTTTCCAAATAATTATGATTATCCAGTCAGTCTGATTTAAATTTAATATTCGATCAAAATATTTTCATTGCCATTCATTTTGAATACCCGTGCATCTTTAGGATGTATCTGAAACTTTGAAAAATGTACTTCCCAATGGTAACGGACAAATAAATTGCGTCAGGTTTTTTATATATCTGTGTAAACCAGAGCAAGCTCACATGATAGCAAATGTATGTTACGTTTGAATTGTGTCCACTGTAAATGAAGGGGGTATGTGTATAACTCCGCGGTTGTTCCCTTCGCGCACGCTCTGTTTGGCCGCCTCTAACGACGTAAATTGCGTCTGTAAGAATCGGAAAAATGTTCTGCTTTACACGTGTGACGTGATTCTTCCAAACATGGAAAAGAATTCATATGATATTCATCAGGAGATAGATTAAAAATTGATCGAACATCCCATAGTCAACACTCAACACAAATGTGAAAACCCAGATACCATACCGTCAAACTGGATTCCTTTGCACATTTTTTATACTTTTAAATATGCCAGGGAAATAATTTCTCTTATTCTAGGGACACACCACTTCGCTGCTGATACATTACATTTTTTTAATTATAACAGGGCTCGAGTAAGACTTTTCAACTCATGCCCTTAATGTAAAACACTGATTAAATATATTGATTTTTTCCATACGTGTTACAAATTGCAATATTTACATTCAATCTAACTTTTAACATTGCAAGTATAAGAGAGAGCCTGGTGTGTTATGAGACCATAACACATTAGCCTTGTGTGTTATGGAACCATAACACAAGTGTCCCCGCCCACATTCCAATAAGCCACGCCTACCTGGGTTGCCAGAAAATGTAAATATAGGCAATGAGGGTCGCTTTTGTGTGTTATGGCATAATGACGCGGGTGATTAAAGCTGACATCGGGCGAGGCGCACTGGCGTGCGCCACGCCCACGATGTCAGCTTCAATCACGCGCGTCATTATGCCATAACACACACAAAATCGACCCTCATTTCTTAAATACAGGCTACAGACCACAGTTATAAATCCTTCTATTTTTTCATATTATCATAATTCCGATTATACAGTCCATGTTATATATCATTCTACATGAGACCCATTTTTTATGTACAGAGTAGCATTTAGAACAGCTTAAGTTGAACCAATGGGAGTGGCCTCTTTTGTATAGATGTATAAGGCCATGTCACAACACATTATTTGTAACCTGCTATTTGGTTGCGGTATGTAATTTTTTATACACCGAAGATTTGAAATATGAAACATACAGAGTTTGCACCCATGTTCTGACACCACAGCAGAAAATTCCAGAAAAATGTTCCAAAATGTAATGTTCAATGCCCCATTAAACACACTCCAACAATAATAAATATTAAAAGTAGCATGATACCTTTAATTATGATTTTATATTAGTACAAGCATAAAGTCTCATGAGGTACTAGCATTAACAATGAACATGCCTTCAGATATAACTGAAGATATATGTATATAATATAATGGGCTGGTGCAAGAAATTTTACTACTACAGTTGATTCGTTGTAGCATTAAGCTTTGCAGTCAAATGATCTGTAGGTTAGGCAAGGCCATCAGGAAAATTTTGTATTTTGAACTGTTCAACACATCAAAATTTTTATTCATAAAACCACGAAGATTGCGCATCTCCAGTTTAAAAAATTATCAAATATTCTCAGTCATTTTGGCAAAAGCTTTCAAGATTTCGTTTACCGAATCACACCTTTATTGGTCACTGACTGTTACTAGCTCAGAAATAGCACCAGCCTGGATAAATATATATTATTGTATTATGATAAAATAATTATAAATTGATAGCCTACAGCATGAGCTTCATTTCAGAAAGAACACTGAACTTTGGACTATCAATTATCTCAAAACGTAACGTACAAAAAAAATGGGAAATTTCCTCGAAAATATGTCCTGATTGGTACGCATATGGTCTGTACCCTTTATTATCATCGTAATATATATATATATATATATATATATATATATATATATATATATATATATATATATATATATATATGCTGTTTCACTCTTCAAAGATTCATCGTTGTGCATGCAAAAAGGCTAATTTTGGAAAGGTAGTCACAAACTTGCACATACGACTATGTAACAAAGTTCAAATGCATAAAGAAACACAGACAGACAAATAAATAAACAAAATAAAAAATAAATACAGAAATGAAAAAATAGGCAGATATATAGACAGATAAATAAATAAATAAACAGACAGACAGATACATAGATAGATACATAGATAGATACATAGATAGATACATAGATAGATAGATAAACAGACCGACAGACAGTCAAACAAACAAACAAACGAATAGATAAATAAATAAATAAATAAATGAGTAAATAAATAAATAAATAAATAAATGAATAAATGAAAAATAAATAAATAAATAAATAAATAAATAAATAAATAAATAAATAAATAAATGAATAAATAAATAAATAAATAAATTACCTGCCGGAAGGCTTCTTGCCCGATGTAGGACAAATAAACGCTGCCAAATTGTGGTAGATGACCAGGAAATGGATTTGAGGTATCCTGGTTGACAACAGCCACTGGTATCCCGCTTGGCTCTTTGCCTAAGGTCCAGATGACGAGTGCGGCGTTAGGGGGTGACACTATGAGGGCGAGTAACAAGAGTCTGAAAAAAAGAGTAGTTTGACATTTTCAGCTGCGCTCATTAAAGTTTGTCAATGATATTGTGCCGTTTTCCTGTGAGTATCTTAAACTGCTATACTTACAAACGGCCAATAGTCATTCATGAGACAACTTCCTGTGACCGTGAAGCCCTTGCACAATATTTCACTGTCATCCACGGCTTAATCTACTCTTATTCCACGTGAGATAATATGGTTCGTAACCCCTAGCAATTCAAACGTAACAAAAAAAGTTCTTGTAGTAGGTTGGATGGGGATTGAGACTCTGTCTCTGAAGGATAGTCTGAGCTCGTGCAAATTTCTCTTCCTTGGTAGAGAACGACTTTTTGGTGCTACCTAAAAATTACACCGATCTTATCTTTAGATCAGAGAACCTAATGAAATGATCTTTGCAAGAAGTTCTTGTGTGTATATCAGAGATTTGAGAACTTTTTTTTGCTGTTTCACAGTAGATTGTGCCTGGCGCACTAGCTAACTGTACACGGGTTGTTTGCACTGCCTCTTTAATTAGCCCTTAGTCACACATATAGCTTAATTGCCCTCTAATCAAGACAATGGGTGTAAAAAAACAAAAAGAAACAAAAAATAACAACAACAACAAAAACCAAACAAACAAACAAACAAAAAAAAAAAAAAAAAAACCAAAAAACAACAACAACAAAACAACAAAAAAAACCCCGCAAGCTCTGGACCACACAACTGGGAGAAAAACATGAGATGGACCAATACATTAACCCTTAAGTGCAAACTGCGACTAAAGTTGAACTAGGTAACGCGAACTACTTTAAGTCATAGTAGCAGTACTGGATCTACGTTTCTTGTGAAAAGAGCTCTGAGTAAAGTACCAGCTTGCATATAGTTACACAGAGTGCAATAGACCAGGTCAACAGCTTCCCTCGGGGTGCTTTGGACGCAGCTTACCGCAGATAGGTGCCACTGAAAGAGGTAAAAAATGCAGAGCGCGCTCTATTGCAAGTAGCCACTCGGCGAAAAATGCGAGGCGCTACGTCTGGAAAGTCAAATTGATCATGATAAAGTAAACGATGAGAGTCTCACTGACACTCAGAATGTGGATCCATGTACGGGCCGCCCATCGCAGCGTGGGCCCAGAGAGTCTTCTGCAGTTAATATGACTGAATTACTATGCTACCTATGAAATAAGGTTGATATGCTGCTCATAGATATACCAGTGAAACTGTCTTGAGAAATAACCGACGATGAAACGAAGAAACTCACAGACTACTACATCATTCTGTAGACATAGAGGGTAGGTGCATAATGAAGTCGGAGTATGAAGAAGAGAGACCCTGACAGCCATGCAGAGAATTTGAAAGACATTGCACGCTGGATCAACTTATATGGAACCTCAAACATGCCAATGTACGGGGCTATGAACCTAAACAAGCTCACATCCATTGACCTGAATTATGTTGATAATACATTTGTTGCACAGGTCATTAAACAAGTTAGACCAGAAATGTCCACTCTGAAAGATCAGATACGTCTTTCCAAGGAGTGTGCTGAAAGACCACAAATCACAGGGTCCAGGATTGACATAGCCCAGCCTCTGAAAAATGACTCATGTAAAGTGAACAATATGTTGTCAATGAACCTTGTATACATATAAACCACGTGACCACTCTGCTGGGCTTCTTCAGACGTGGTTGAGATATCAGCTATCATGACAGGGCGAAAGTCAGAGTCTGTCATAATGCTTTTCAGGCAGCTCATAAAATACTCAATTCTGTCTCTGATCATTGCCATGACATGGCTGTCACAGTGCCAAATACTAACGAACAGTCTGCTGTACAGTTGCCAGACACTAGTGATGCGTGGGTCCAGTCACATGGCAGAGAAAAGCACAGCAGCTCTGCAGTCTATAATTTTACATTTCCCTGCCTATAGTGATGGCAATCAACAGTCTATGCTCAGTGCGAGGGGCTCAACAGCAAGACAAAGTGCGCTTGTCGGAGCAACATTGTGTTCAAACTGGGTCGAGTGACCTGACCAAGATTGCAGGAAGAGGAACCAGTGATGGGGTTAGAAATGGGGTCGGTGGTCCTATATCAGGTTCTTATGGTTGTGTAGCATCTCTGGGAAAAAAGTGTCAGGTCTGCTGCACAGAAATGGGGCTCCTCTCAGCTAGCTTTAATTGCCAGCTGCCCATTTTAGACTAAGGGCTGCTACATAAATCCAAACCAATCAGAAAATTGTTTGTTACAAAACTGCAGCCTCGAACTGGAACCAGTGACGTGATCAGTGATTTAAAAAAAAATGTAACATTGATGCTTCAAGCGAAACACTCTAAATTAAAAATGATAAGTATGCATCTTTGGGTGCAACCTTGTGTTGGAAACAAGGTGGATGTGTTCTTAGATGGGGATACGTGGACAGAAAATGCACTTATTGGGATATTCCATTAAACAAAATGAGCGTTTTAGCACGAACAATCAATATTGCCACCTCTAATTGTCAGGAAATTAAGTCTTCAATCTATGAGGTCCATGATCTGTGTAACAGACATGACATTTGCCTTATGTAGAACAGCTGCCTACTTAAAAATTAAATCTGTATGATACGTAACATTCACTGTGATTTTGATGGTTTTGGTATTTCATGTATTGATACATCTAAAGGTATATAAGATGGCTGCCCTTATGGCAGGCTAAATATTCATTGTCAAAACTCTTGGATGTGTAGTATTTCCCTCGAAGAAATTTGATGACAAGAGAATTATCGGTGTTGAAATCAACACTTTGAGTACTTAGCTATTATTATTTATTGTGTTTGTGAGAAATACAAAAATTTAGAAGAGTACATGTACGGTTTCTGTAAGATTTTTGCTATTGTTAAAGAAGCTGATACAGCTAATGTTATGGAGTTGAGTGACTGGAACACTAATCTAAATTCAAATGATGTGTTTCACAGAGAGCTGGGATCCGTCTGTCAGAAAAATGATATTTTGACATGCTCTTTCCACACTGTACTGAGACACTGGCATTCCGTACAAAAAAAAAAAAACTTGTGCTCATACGGTCAAAATATGTATATTAAAAGATCAACAGGTGGTGCCTGGTAGGAACAACTGTGCTGAAGAAGCTGACTGTTTTGCTCGTAAGTCCTATGCTTTGTGGCGTATAGCTTTGGTAAACCCAAGCATAGTCCTACCTCTGTAGATACGGCTAAAAGTAGAGCTCAGTCCAAATACGCTTTCCGCATATGTTAACGTAGTAAAGAGAGCACTCGTGCTGATCTTGTAGCACTGAATCTGTACTTAAAGAAACACAATTACTTTTTGCAAACACGCGCAGACAATAAACAGTAGGAAGTTGCCAACAGCTCCCACTGTGGGCGGAGCCCTGAAGATGTCGCTGTAATGTGACGTAATCAGTAAAGAAAGTTGTTTTATTCAGCTACCAATATTCAGGAAAGGATTGAGTCTTTGCTGTAGCACTTGATGCCCTTTTTCGAGACAGTACCAATGAAGTACGAAATGCTATCAATAGTTTGCCTAATAATAAAGCTGCTGGCAGTAATAACCTCTGCGGTGGGAACCTCAAGTATTCTGGCAAATGTCTCCTCTTACTCTTGTCCGTGTTGGGTAGCAGCTTTCTTGTAATTAGTTGTAATATTTATAGAACCATGACAAATCATTTGGTGTGTGTTAATGACTTACTTTTGCTGTCTGATGGATATATGTTGTAGTTTTGCTGGCAAACATGATATAGTGTTCAATGCCGACGAAGCATGTAGGATGCTTCAAACCCGTTATTTCATAAACTCAATAGAAGCGTAAATGTTTTCCTCAAACATAATACCCTTAAATTTATTAGTGGGTTTCATTGTCTAGGTGTTATTCTATGTGCTTCACTCAAAGGTTGATGAAGACATACGTAGACAGATCAGATCAATTTATTTACAAGAAAATAACTTGTTGACAAACTTAAGTAATTGTACATACAGTGTTAAAGCTATGATATTTTATTAGTATTGCTCTTCAATGTTCTTTAATGTACTGTACTTAATTGTGCTCAAACAGCAACAAATGTTCTGTTAAAAAGCTAGGTGTTAACTGCAATAATGCATTGAGGAGAACTTTTGGTTGTGCACGTGCCTGTGGCGTAAGTGACGTGTTTGAGTCCAAAAGGACGAATACTTTTAGGCTATAAGGTGTAAACAGATTTTTCAATTTCTTAATAAAGGTATCAAGTAGCAGTCTTGTGTAGAAATCATTTCGATCAGACTTATTTCATACTTCTCTATTGCATGGGCATTGTGGCATCTATTGTATTAACTTGGATAAAGTCTAGCCTTAACTGTCGTTGAAAGCGTCGCATCCGGGGAAACAAAGTTAAATGTATACTTTCTAACTGCATCTTTTTGGTATTTTTTTCTTTTCGTCACTTGTATATAAATGCACCTTTTCTATCGACCATGTATTTGTGTCTTACATAAATATCATATTATATTATGAGAATCTGGTAAATAACCTGATCGTCCAATTTGACCATTAATGCCATCTGTAACTTCTATGTGAGTTGCTTAATATTTGTGCATATTAGAATAAAACTTACTCTATTGCCTGCACTTTTTTATTTAAAACTTTTTTCCTGCAATTTTATGATTGACTAATTTTACTTTGAATCGGTAGGCCTACTATGGTATAGCCAAAGAAAATTTCAAGGTTCTCTTCTTTAAACTGTACTTTTCATAACTGTAAACAAAACTGATACTCAACAAATCCAATACCTGCATTACCGCTTAAGTAATAGGCTGTGCTTACGTCATAATCTGCCTGCTAACCACATCAAGTAGAATTTTAGATTTGGGCCTACATTCAGACGCCGAAGAGTGGGTGTTTCTTACGTCACTTGCACGAGCATCGCCTACATATACATATTGACCTAGCAACAAAGGCCAATAAAGATGGCAAGCGTTCACAAAGCTCCAGTATACCTGATTTTGCCTATTGTGCAGAAACAACACTTACACGAAGTTCCTTTTTTGTACATTAAAGTTTCTGATGACAAAGGCCTTCAAATTTTTTACTCTGGGGACGCTCGCCTTCGTCTGTTTGTACACGGACCGCGCCTTTGACGTCACATAATTCCGTATTGTCTGTGTACTGGAAACTGCATATCCATACGCTTTCCTTGTACTGGACAGGGCATAATCATAAACGGTCAGTGTGTCTGGTCAGAAAGAAAAAAAATGACAGTTTTCAAACCAATCAATGGAGTATTTTCTGGTTGCACAAATCTTGCGTACTTCGCGCCTCTCAGATGAAATTTCTTATGATGTCATGGTTAGAATTAATCGTCTTGTGAACTTTATATAAGTTGGAAATAATATATTGACATATTCATAAATTGAACTTATACTTATACTTTTGTCTTTTATCAATAACCGATGTAGAATATTTTGACATATAAAATATACAGGTTCCTCTTAAATTTTAAAAGAATATCAGTGCACTCTTGTCCCTATTGCTCCCGTGGAACTTGGTTAGAGTTCCTCAAAATGTAAATAAAACTTAAGGGTGGTTTCACTGTCTGTTTCTCTTTGCTTTGGATACACGTTCATAGCAGTTCCAGACGATTTCTGTGGATTGATTGTTAGTTTGTACCTCTTCTGTGCACTATCCGGTGTACACATTCCGGCAGCTGATGATTGCCGTTAATTCTCAAGATACCCATATTTTCTTTCTTTCTTTCTTTCTTTCTTTCTTTCTTTCTTTCTTTCTTTCTTTCTTTCTTTCTTTCTTTCTTTCTTTCTTTCTTTCTTTCTTTCTTTCCCTTCTCTTTCTCAATGTACAAGGCTGGTTGCTCTTCATCATACATAGTGTTACCTTCATAATTAATGTATCCTATTCTTTTGCACTTGAAATTACTTCGATGTCGTATAAACGGTTCCTCGCATTCGGAACTACAGCTTCCGTGAATCTCCCTTGTTGTGTCTTTTGACTGCAAATTATGTTATACATAACCATCGCTTTTCCCAAATTTTTGGTCCACTAATGAAATATATGACTCAAAAATTACATTTGCTCTTGATCAAATAGTCTCGAAAAACAACACAGATATTTATGATAGCCAACATGAGGTAGACTGTTGTGAGTTTATGTGCTTGTAGAGAACGCCTAAGGTAAATTAAACTCGTGGCTTATTTTCTAAACTATGTATTGCCAAAATGACCGGTGTTACAAAAATTGACCAATGTGTTAAAAGTTACTTGACCACAGACCAGACAAAGTTAACAAGTTGTTATTCCGGGAATAATACATGTAGGTCTGAGTATGGAAATGCTAGTCGCTTTTTATCTTTTGGATACGGAAATTTATCAGCTTGTCAGAGTAAGTGACAACCGTCCACACCTTCTGGTCGTCGATGATAATGACGGGCAACTGTACGTCAGCGCTGTCTATTTTGTGAATGCGTTCCTGCAGACAGAGTGTCCTGAAAGCTGACTCTAGTGTCTGAAACACAGCACACGTACATGTCAATGGTCTTTCTTTTTCTGACATGGTAGATTTACCATTAATTGCATGGTGATAGTGTTGGGCGTAATACGTGTTCCTTGAACGAATTGCTTCCATTGTCCTGACGAAAACGTTTAACTTACCTTTACAGAATCCTTTAAAAACATACAGGATTATGTTCCAGTTTTAGTTTATTCAGATATAGTACACATGCGTGTGTTTTTCACAATAATGTACAGGTTTGGGAAGGAAACTCAGAAGAGCTTGTGGATTTGCCATATGAGGACAGTCGACACCGTGAGACACATCCAAATCACATCAGACGGCAGATACAGTGATATAAAATATGTTTATGCGCATGTGCAAAACCGAGTGGTACTTTATTTATTCACGCAGGCGCTGAGAACACTTACAGTGGCACTAAATATGTTCATACACTAAGGTGAAAAACACTTACAGTACTACTTAATCTGTTTGTACATGCTGGTGCTAAACAGTGGTGCTAAATCCGTTATACATGCAAGAGGACAACACTTACAGTGGTACTAAATCTGTGTATATACACATGTGGCGAACGTTTACAATGGTACTGAACCAGTTTTGCACGCAGTAGTGTTAAATGTGTTGATGCATGTAGGTAAAAAATACTTACAGTGGTACCAAATCTGTCCATCAGTACAGTGGGCGAGGCTTCAGCCAGAAGATGACCATGGCGCATCATTCCGACCTGCTCACATATCAGACATATTTACCGTAATTAACTGTGTACATACCAATAATCACCATATTGATCCGAGAAATCGTGCTTTGCGATCGATACGCAAGAAAGACATTTATCAGAGGTGTCAGTGTCAAAACTGGATCTTGTCGAATTTGCATGCAATAAACGTGCGTGATCAGGCCAATATGTCACGTGGTGAGCTCAAACAGAAAGCGGTTACTGAGATATGTGAAAATAATATTTTAGTGCATTTGCCCACTTGTCATGTCCGATGGTACTCCATACTTTTAAAAAGCTGAAAGAATACTCTATTTTGACTTTTTTTAACCAAAGGACAACTTTTTAATGGTGTCTTTCATCTATCACCCTGTATTCAGTACATGAATTTTTAACATTATTACTGCATTGTCATCTTTGTATATACTTTTTATATGGAACATGTGTCTGAAGTAAAAGTTTATCTTCAAGTTTTCTGAAGAAATTAAATTACACCTGTTATGTTTTTGTCGTGTTCCATAGTTAACTATCTTTAAAATGAGACCAGAAAGGGCAAGATACAACTAACTGTTGACCAGAATAACGTTGCGACTGGATGCATTGGCAAAACTTGCATTTGAAATGTTTTTGTGAACTACTGAAGTCAATTCACTCTGACCTCTTCATCGTTTTACTCGCAGGAACGGTGTACATCCAGAGAAGACGAACTGAACCTCCTGGAGATTTTTGCTGTGACGCTCTCTGTGTGCAAGAAATCCTTTACCGGGGATTTATATTTAAACTACAATTCTGTTAACTGATAGGTCGTGAGTTTAAACGTTACCACGTCAGCTCGTTTTGCCTCTTCCACGTACAAAGTAGTCAGCACTATGGTAGTGTTGTGATTCTGTGACAGGCCAATCAGATAGTCCCAGATTCTGCAACAGAGCAAAGATTATGTGACCCTCAATTGGATTTCTAGGAGCAGGGAAAAGGGGCCTGTTTATGTCTGGGAGCAGAAAGAACAAAATTTGTGGGAGCCGGGGGCACAATGTACAGCTTTTGGAAGTAGCGAGCATTGGGAACTTGAAACGGGTTTCTGGGAGCAGGGAGCAAACAAGGAATACTCCATTTGTACCAGGAAAGTGATAAGTACTACGTTATTGTTAACATGGGAGGAACGAATATAACATGAGTGATACCAAAGAAATGCAAATTATAGTGATTGATACCAGGAGATTGTGGGCACCATATTATTGGTGCAAAGAGGGGGAAAGTCATAGCATGTACGAGAAATTATACAAGGCGAAGTGTGTATGTGTGGGGGGGGGTATGATAACTGATACATGGAGATTGTTTATATTGTTTGAATCAATAGATTTTATAAAATTAAGGGTTTTCTCTCTCTCTCTCTCTCTCTGAAAAGGGATATAGTGATTAAGATCTCTGTCGGTAAAGAAAACGGACGAATACATCATCTGATCTCCCAATACCACCCCAGAAAAAATAAAGATAGATAGATAGATAGATAGATAGATAGATAGATATACGGACAGACAGATAGATGGATGGATGGATAGATAGAGAGACAGACACACAGACAGACAGACAGACAGATAGACAGGGAGACAGACCCGAACGAGAAAATATTTCCAACTAAATCGTGGAGAACTTTAGGAATGTCAACAAACCTGTTCCTCAGCACCGGGTCAACCCCTACAGTAGGTTCGTCTAGGATAAGTAACTCCGGCTCATGTAGCAAGGCTACCGCAAAGGACGTGCGTCGTTGCTGTCCGCCACTTTATATACAGCAGGATATGTATGTCAATTGCAAAGCAGTTATGCAGGTACATTGAAGAAGCATGAAAGGTACCTTTAACAACTCGAGGTACTTATCTTGTATTGGTCAAAGTTTGACGCTCGAAAATCGTAGTCAACGAGGGTTTAATAACGACACAAACTCCATTCAAATATTTGAAATGATTCGGGTTAGCTTATGAAAAAAGGAAAAGTGAACAAAAAAAACCCCCAAATACTCCTCAGGGCATGTTTTGGTTGGCGGTGTGACCAGGTTGTGCTCCAAGGATCTATGTTGACCCTTGCAAAGGCTTGTGCATGTATTTTCTATACTTTAATCCTGGCTGGTGACACATGTATTGTTTTTTTTCACATTTGCATATCCACTTTATTATTCTATTGTCTTCCATGGATTGCGGACTGTGTAGTATGTAATCATTTTTTCTCTGTGTGTATGCAGAGGCTCAATAAAAAACAATGCAATATATCTATTTCTATCTGTCTCTATCTCTTCATATAATATATATATATATATATATATATATATTATCTTCAGTTACTCTATGAAACTCGTCGCTTTTATCCCGGACTTTAATGTTTCATTTTAAAAAAAGAATATTTTCATGCCACATTCCGTAGTATTTGTTTACCTTAGAGTGCCAAATAGTTGACTGGTAGAAGGCAATTGCAAGAATTTAATGACAAACTTAATTCTTTCGTGGATTCTGTCCTCACTCATTCCGTACAGCCGTCCGAAAAACATGAGTGTCTCCCTAATTGTCAGTTGTGTATGTAATCCCATCACCTAGTCGACAAAACAACAGAAAACTGTAAACAAAGTTAAAATAGAGGACAAATTTACATGTGAACTATATATCATAACATATTGGCATATGACGGCACAAAGTTACCATTAAAAGTATCTTACTTTCCACCATACGGTTTTACAATTCAAAAATGAAATGCGTAAAATGATTTGGTGTGTAAATCGAACGAAGCTCCCCTTCGTGTTAAAGGTACATTCCTATATCGATTTTGGAATCAATGGGTAGGTGTGACAATTTGTGACTGTTCTTAAGTGTGGATCTCAAACATGAAACAAGATTATGAAATCTGTGGACACGAAACAAAAGTAGCGTACGATATACCCTAGAGACGCTGTAGCATGAAAAGTCACGTAAAAGACACTATCAAAATGACCAATATCTCAGAGGAACTCATCTGAAGATAATGCTGTGGCGAAAGGCACGACATATCTCGGTCTTTCATACGCTGTCCAAGACCTCCACAGGCTTTCTGGATCCTCCTTTTGCCCACAATTGTAACATCATGCAATGTCACTGCAACTTACCTGCGGCATGTAGCCCACTCTCTTTCCCGGCACCATGTGGCCAGGCTTGCCCGGGGGACGACCCAATACCTGCAGCTTACCCCCGTCTCGACCCAGCAGCCCCATCAGAATGCGAAGTAAAGTGGTCTTGCCACAACCGCTTGGCCCCAGGAGTCCGTAGCTGTACGAAACCACATGAGGTTATGAGCAGCGAGTGAACCCTTTTGAGGAAGGATGATCAATGTGTTACCGTATTCATCGCAATTAAGGCCCCTGCTCTAATTCTCCTCGCTCCCCACACCTCCTCGGAATGTGATTGATCAAAAATCAGACAAAAAATGTCAAGCTTTAACGATATTTTCATAGCATTTCACCAAATATGTTCAAAGTAATAATCAAATTGAAGACCTTTTACATTATATATAATCATTCTGTTTACTTTTCTCAATATTTCTCATAGTCCTCATCAGGTATTTATGTTATTTTGTTTTTGTATAAGATGAAATTAATAAAATGCCAAAAGAAAACAATAAAACAAAACAAAAACAAAAAACGCGAAAGCAAAAACAAAAAAAAACAGAACAAAAACAATACATAACAAAAACAAAACAAAAACAAAAAAACAAAACGAGAAAAAAAAACACAAAACAAAACAAAAACAACAAAACTATTCACACAAAAACACACACAATTAGTTTGAAACAATGATTATGTTATCCACGATATTCTACGCATGATGCACGGTTTGTTTTATTTTTGTGTGCATTCTGCTTGTAGTCCAGAATTTGTGAAATGCTAAAATGGTCAACAATCACATGACCGCAACATACGCAGCACAATTAGAGAGGGAAGAACACCAGGCTTTCCCCGAGTCTCCCAATTAAAACATCTGTATTCTTTTTTCTTCTTTTGCCCCCCTCTTAGCCGGTAACCTCTGTAAACAGGACCGCGGCAGAGCAGCGGAGTGTCAAAGGATATTCATACACGAAGTCGTGTTTTAGTTATACCCATTGCCTTGCGTTTACATGTATAATATAAAATTATCTGCATATTATGTAAATTGGTATTTTTACTGTATTAAATACTCTTTGCATGTATTTAATTTATTGCTAAACTGTGAATCTAGTGTTACCAATTTCTTTGAGTTTATATGTATAATATATCATTATCTTTGTATGCTATTAAATGCTCATTGCATGTATTGAATTTATTGCTAAACTGTGAGCTTTAATTTATATATATATATATATATATATATATATATATTAAAGGCTAAGAGACACTGAATGTAAAATTTAAACATTAGCTGAAATTTCTAAATATATATTGCGTGGTTTTAGAAACAAATAAAAAGGGGGCAGTCACAAACGACACTACATAACCTGATTTTTTGTTCTGATGCCTGACAAATTCTAAATTGGACCTTATAATATCTCAAAATCGAGAATATCACAGACCATCCACCTGCAATGGAACCGGGTAAATTGTGCCAGTAATCCTCATAATACTAATAAATCTATTAAGTAAAAGCTTAAACTTTTATATAAAGTAAACACATGACATGGTATAGAATCCAGATAGTTACGTTATGGTGGTCAGTACCCGGCGATATGGTAGATGTGAGAAAAGACAGCACTGTTTGCCGGTAACAGGGTCGATCAGGATAAGGTGGGTATATCCCCAAAAGTTTGGTAATGTGCAGCTTTGCCTTTCAAAAAACGGCCCCTCTTTAGGAAAACTTCACAAATATTATATCTTTATCAGGAAGTTTTTACCAAACGGGCGGAAAGTATGGTAGAAAAATCACGTGAAAAGTGCTCCATGAAGAAACTTTTGACATGAGCGAAATTCACAGTTTCATAGTCAATAGAAGACACTGTGAAAGACAATTTTAGATGAGATTATCTGCATCAGCATCTTTCCATCACGCGGATTGGGTGCTGACAACATCGGTTATAAGGAAACTCAGTATAGGCAAGAGAGAGTTAACAGAAACGTGTGTCTTACATTGCGCCAGTTGGTACTTTCATGCTAAGTCTGTCCAGTACGGGTACTTGAGCGCACATGCCGCCATATGACTTACAAAGTTCGAAAGCGTCGATGGCATAGAGAGGTTCGTTGACTCTTAGATCCATTGGCCCTATGATAGAAATTATTATGATAAAACGTAAGCACACGTACTTTTGGGCTCTTTAGTGAGGCACATCATCTACATTTTAGCATTGAAGAAGACAACGCAATCAAAGAAAAAAATCACCTGATACATTGAAGAAAGACTGAAGGTCATCACAAAATTTTGTCGTTTACATTATTGTGTCAGATTGGTGCAATATAAAGGTAAAGTAAGACAGGATCTGAGGGGGTTAAGGGGAGCGGCAAGTTTCTTTTTTATATAAACCTGTGCTCTGTAGTATGGTGCTTGCTTATGACAAGTGGCTGGAAAAAAATGAT